>VWZS01005589.1:1320986-1420951 GCA_013397075.1 Rhabdornis inornatus
TTTTGTGATTTCCACTGTTATCAACACTATAATTAGAATATATGAGAAGAAAAATTTCTCAGAGTTCTGCTTTCAACTGGTAAGTGTCTCATTCAAATTCTTTATGCAGAAGCTTCTTCATTTTATAGTGGGCATGAATTTCTTGCTCTCTTTCAGTCCTTACAAGAGGTTATTGATGTAAAAATGCAACATTGTCGCAGAACTGACTTGAGAAGCAAGTTTACTGACAGTGAAAGAAGTATTCTTATGGATTTAAAGCTTCAAATCCTCTCTCCTTCAGACAGTGTTTCTTTGGATACTTGTTTCCTAGTATCTCCCAAATGATACTGTGGAAATCTGAGGGACACAAGGAAGAACCTTGTAGTACTCGATGCCTTTATAGACAGAATTGCAGAGAAAAAGAAAGGCTCTTCACTGTGTGTGGAGTTGTTTTCCCTTTAAGCAGGTAGAAGTGTAAGTGATGTCAGCCGGTTCTTGATGGTGTTAAAAGCCTGAATTCCTTTGTCTAGCTCTCTGCTCAGTAAGTGCATTCCAGCTGAGCATCTGCAGGGCCATTAAAGCTAACTTTGTTCCTTTTTTCCATTTTACACAAACACAAAAGATTGATTTGTCTTTACTATAGTTATCAAACTCACAACAAAACTAAATAAATAAGCAAGGAAAATGGCCTTCTTATCCTTCACAGGGCAAATGTTCTGATTAGGCAGGGGCTGCTGAGAAACCCAGCGGTGATAAGTGTTTATCAGGGTTGTTGTGCATGGGAGTCTGCCTTACCCAACAGCAAAATTTTCTTGCATAACAACCATTTGCAGCTTGGACCACTTCATGTGCCATTTAAGTGAAGTTCACTTCAGATTTAATGCTCAGGAGCCATTTGTCATGTTCCACAACTCATGAGGTTGAAGTTTACCTGGTTTCATCAGTACTCGATTGACCAAGTGTGTTTTTTTAAGCTGGTGGGTATATGTTTGATGGGAGTAGATCTCTTTCCTTGTTAAAGTTATGATTAGACAAATTTCTGGCTCTTAACTTTCTTAAGTTTTCCCCCATGATCCCTGGTGGTGGTGGTGGTGGTAATGATTTCATTTCCCTGTTTACTCTTTTGTTACATGTTTTTTGCCAACATGTGGTGTGAAGTCAGTTCCCTGTCTCTCCAGTAAAGATGTTAGTTTACTCATACTTCAAAAGGAAAAAAAATGGTAATTGTAGAAAAGCATGATTTTTAAGCATTAGTTATTTGACACTTGTATTTCTGGGTGAAATATTGTCTAGAACTGTTTAACTTAATTTTTATTAGATTTTACCATGATAATGTATGTTAACAGGTTAATGGTGATATATAAAGCTTTTGTTGAGTAAACAGATGTCTCTGTACTAGTGCTGTCAGTCATTTACATCCTATAATAAGAGAGGAAGGATGGACCCCTTTTGTGACATTTGTGGTTATAAACTTCTTATTGTTTTTAAATTAAAACCATTCATAGCCTTTTTTTAGCAGGTATGTTGTATATGTGCCTACATATAGGTATTTAGTGGGTATTTTCCTTTGTCAAATGTTGTACTCTAATGTTATTCAGGGAGCATTTCTAGGTGCTGATTGATACCTAGTGGGCCAGGATTTAGTCTGCATTTATTTATTCTACATTATGTTTATTCTGCATTTAAATGTGTGGGAACTGCCTTCCCCTTGTGAGCTAATGTGTGAATCCTGTGAGTAACAGTATTTAAATGCCATTTTCTAAGTGTGGGTTAATGTTTAGAGAGCAAGAAGAATATTTGTCTGGCAAGAATAGTCTAGTGCATTAATGTGAATATTCAAGATAGTTGTTTATCTTATTGCACTCAGAGGTACTTATAATAATTGCAGATGTTGTTTTAAGGCACATTTATTCAGAGTGATTGCATTTATTGTTACTTTATCAATAACATACCCTGTCAAATTAGATTTTAAGTGCCACAGTTTGGACTGTACCAGGGTGTTTTCTCCTTTACGAACTTTACAGTTGTGTGCGCCAACCGTTTGTGGCCAATGTAATAATAAGTAAGAGCAATTAAGAGAGAAGAAGGGGAGGAGGTAAAGAACTCCCCAGTTAAAAAAAAAAAAAAAAAGATGGGTAACTAGTGTGCAGCCGCTAGGGCTGGCTTGCCCATCACTTCCATTGGATGCTGGGAGGATTGCTGTGGCTGGTGCTGCTCAGTGCAGCCAGGGCACAGCGACTGCCCCTCTGCCAGTGCTCACTGGCCTGCTGTAGATTGGCTATCAGGCTGCACTGCCATCACTGTTTAGTATGTGAGCATGATCCTGTTTTCTCCAGGGAATGATGTCTGCTGGGAGAAGATCTCCTGTATCTTTAATTTCTCCTTAAGCCTCATTTGCAATAGATTATGAGATACCAGCAGTAGGTGCTACAGCAATACGATTACTGGTTTAATAGAAACAGGACTTGTGTGGTTTTGTTAAGTGATCACATAAGTACGAATGCCAGTTAAATTGCATGTGTGACTACCTCTTTTCTGCATAGTAACTGTACTTTACAGATTTGTTTCTTTTGAATCGTGTGTTAGGGGGGAGTGCAACACAGTGTGCAGATTTTGAGGCTTAAGAGATTGTCATTAAAGCTACTGTGCTGTGCTTAGTTATTTATTTCTTGCTCAGAGTGATCCAATCAATAACAGAACAAAATCAAATACAACTCCCTCCCCTCAGAGGAAGAAAGACAAGATAAATAAAGATGTCCAGGAGAAAATGCCAGCAAACGACATATTGATTTCCAGCGAAGGAGCAAAGTGTAAATGAAAAATATTCTTCTGACACAGTTATTAAGTGCCAGCTAGCACGCAAAGAAAACCCATTTACTCTTACTAGAGGCTGAGTCTTCAAAGGGCAGCTGATTCATCTCAGATCATTTGAGTCTCTAACTTCATGAAACATAGGCTTCCCTTTACTAAATGTAAAGGAGTTTTCTGTATTTAGGCTTTGCTTTGAGAATGTAAAATATTTGATAAAATTCTGATTGTATGCCTAGCAAGCAGAGAAGCTGTTTTCTCCCCATTTTATGGCAATATAAACAGAAGCACAAGGAAAGGGGGCAATTTTGCTGATGTCATATAGCGAATTTATTACAATATCAGGAAAATAAAATCAAGTAACATGTGGGCTCTGATTCAATGTCCTTGGCAATTTGAGCTGGGGCAATTTAAAAAGTTGCTGCATCCCAGTGATTTGCCCTGCCCTTCTGCTGGTGAAATATGTAACATTTTATTTTTCAGCAAGTGTAGTTCACAGCCCAGCATATTAATAAAATTATTTCTGTGGCACTTTAAGATAATACATTAGAATATGTACCTAAGGGACTAGAGCCCACCCCAGCAGAATGCTAAATTCTGTCAATAATCTGGCTTTTTCCTACATATCTATAAGAATCTTTATTCAGCTTTTGCTTCCTATGTCCTGCTTTAAGCAGATGTTGAGAAGAGCAGGAAGTTGAAGTTAGTGCTGCCCCATGTGTTTAGCTGGTTTTTGGTTCTTCTGAGTGGGATAATGGCACAGGGGAGAACACTCTGAATCTATTTTCAGACCATTTCCTAAAAGAAATGTCTTCTGTTTGAAGACTTTTGGACCAGGATTGGGAAACATCATTGTGTAGATTGATGTGATATTCAGAAAGTCACATTCCTGAGCAGTGTTTGAATTTCAGCAAATTGTCCTTCCAGCAGCTCTCACTGCCTTTAGAGCGGGAGTTGTTGTGGGGTCAGCTGTAGTGGCTTGATTTTTAGCATTAAGCTTTTTAGTTACTTTAGTTCATGATGGGCACACCTTCTGAACCTTTCTTAGTGAGTTTTCTCTTGCATCACCACCATCTGCATAACTGTAGCTGTATAACAGAGGACTGATGGTTTCTGTTTCAAGTAACAGTTTCTTTCAATAAGAAATAAAAATATGATAGGGAAGGAGCACAAGCTCCTTCATCAGATGAAAAGTATATTCAATGTGAATATTCTTCCTGTGGGGTTATTCCAAGAGGCTCTGTCTTCAGTGTATAGACACACAACTTTCATCTTCAAGGTACTTCTTTGGAAGGAGGAAAATTCACATGGAAAGGAGAAATTGGTTGATAAGAGGGTAAAAAGAGTCTCCTCTCACACCAAAGTTGTATCTTTTGTATTAAAATTAATAAATGTTATTTTACAGCCCAGTCAAAGCTCTTGCAAATCTTGATGGTTACATTGAATAGTCTAGAAAAGACCTGCCAGTTGATGCTTTCCTAGTTCAAGACAAAGAGAGCCTGTTCTGTTAGGAAAGGAAAGAAATAGAGAAGCAAGCGGCTCTGTGGGCATATGTAATCAATAAACAACCAATCTAGATTCATGGAAATGAAATTTTATTTATTTATTTAGCTCCTAAATAGTATGTAATTTCTTCAGGCCAAGAAATAAATTGAAAGGATTTAGGAGGATTTTCTTATCAGCAGAACACCATGAAGAATTACATTCTTTATGCTTTTGGGAAGGTACATTGAAGTTGGGTTAAGCTGCTGTGGTTCAATACTTCTCTTTCCCTTGTCAGGGTGCCTTGAACAACAGATGAATTAATCCTCCACACTTTCCTTTTTCCCCTCTTTGCCCTCCCTTCTCTTTCTCTCTCTGCTCACACTGCCTCACATCATCACCCTTCCCACTGCCAGCAGACAGATACAAAAGGCAGAAACGTAATTTTTCCCTGTTGACTTTCCACAGCTCAGGCACAAAACAAAGTCTCTGAAATTTGGCATCAAACCTGGTCCAGAAGAGTCAGACTTTACAGTCTTAATGAACTATTGATTTTAGCGAGACAGGCTTTTGGCTTTCAAAGGAATAATTCAAGCTTTCAAAGCTCTTTTTAATCATGACTGCCCATGAATCTAGATTGACATACAGTTGGGAGGATTATTTTTTGCTTTCTCTTACTTAACTGCCTAGTTCCTTAATCTGTTGTCTGCCATAGTAGTGGACAAATGGCTGATTTTGTTGAGGGGTAGCTCTCATGATCCCTACTTAAGGCTATAATCTGACGACAAATCAGCTTTTATATCCAGCCAGGAACATGCAGCCAGGAGATTCACTTTTGCTGGGCTACTGTTGAAGGGTACATGCCTGCTGGTTACCTACCAGCCTCTTGGTAGGTAACACACCAGCCCCAGTGACAGGACCCAGGGGAATGGCCTGAAGTTGTGTCAGGGGAGGTTTAGGTTGGCTATCTGGAAGAGGTTTTTCACCCAGAGGGTGGTTGGGCACTGGAACAGGCTCCCCAGGGAAGTGGTCAAAGCACCAGCCTGCCAGAGTTCAGGAAGCATTTGGACAATGCTCTTGGGCACATGAGGTGATCCTTGGGGATGTCCTGCATGGGACCAGGAGCTGGACTTTGATGATCCTTGTGGGTCCCTTCCAACCCAGAAGATTCTGTGATTCTGGCTCTGAGCACAGCTAACTGAAAGGCTGTGCTGGATAGTTTTGCTGCCTGCTTTGTAATGGCAGAGAAAAATGTGTGATGTGTTTATATTACATAGTGATGGAGAGGATGCAAATGTGGACTTGATTTAGAGTGAATTAGATTGGACTGAAGATAGATGGAGCAAGCTCTTCTCCATTAGGGCATACACGCTGATGGTATTCATACCTGGATTGCTTTGGCAACTGCTTGACCTCAGTACTAATGGTTTCTGGTATTTCTTTGAGACTTCCCCATACTTGGTAAAGATCACTACTGAGATTCTTCTTGGTGAAAATAACACTTTTTTCCCCTTAATTTTATCTCTTTTTGAAGCACTCTAAGCAGTTCATCATTCTTCCTGATGTCTTTTGTGACAACTGTAAAAATTTGTCATACCTTAAGTCCTCATAAAGTTAAGTTCTGATGTTTAGTTTTACTAAGCCTGTCGCATTCATCTCTCAAGTTCTTTCCTCTTTTCAGTGGCTCTTCTCTGAATTGACTAAAATTACTCCAAATCTTTTGTACAAAACTAAATTTAATGAGCCACTTTCTCTTGCTGCAAGTTGTTGCAGTCTGGTTGAAATCAATGCCAATTTAAATAAACAGAGGATTTGGTCCTCTTGTTTTTGTATTTACCTCAAATGAGCTATATGAAGAAAAATTATTAGTTTCATGTTCTTTGATGCATTGCCTCTGAAGAGGCAGACACAACCTCAACCTCAGTATGTGGGGGTGCAAAGCGCTTGCACATATTTGTGGCTGTGTCTGTCCCATGATAAGAAAATACATGTTCAATCCAATAATGAGATGGAGAAGATTAATTAGCAAAAGACAGAAGACCCACAACTCACCTTAGAATTTTATACAGTCCCAAATTGCAGCTTCTTTTCCAATACTTCATTATTTTTGCAACATTTCTAGTATTTTCCTATTTGCATGCAGATTATTTCTATCTTTGCATAGTAGTTTGAGTTTGTCCAGACTGAGTCTCTCAGGTCTGCTATACTGTAGTGACCTCCAGAGTATTCTGCAAATAAAGATTAATTAAAAAGTGAGAAACAAATGTAACGTGCAGAAAGGACAGATGAAGGATTCTCATTTAATTGAATAGTGTGAACAGAATACAAAAAGTTCTTTAAAAAGCCCAGTTACCAAAGTACAAAAAGTGGAGATATTCAAGGTAGAAATGGTACCTAATGAGACAGACATTTCATCTGCTATCTTCTTTTGGCAAGACAGCAAATGCCTTGAGGCTATTCTTTGCCAAGAAACATCTTGGTTCCTAGAACAGCATCACTAACTTTTTGCTATTCTAAAGGGACCATTTATACTCTATGCTGTTATGCATAGGAGAAAATATGTAGTCCATATTCCATAATAAATTTGAGATCTATAGAAAATTTGGCGGTATGGAAGCAATGGAGAGAGTCAAGTAATTGTATTTAGGAAAAGTTTGGTGACTTTCAGCTCTGTACATTTTAGGTGTGAAAGGCAAATGCAGTGCCCAGTTTAATACAACTGTATTTCTCCACTCTTGGGAAGATATTTGTGCCTAGCATTTTGTGATGGTCATATTTCAAGAAGCACTGTAAATTGTGGTTCCTTGGTGGCAAATAGATTTACACTTCTCTCACAACAAAGCATTAAGTGTTGCTTTTCAGATAATGGTGTTGAATTGGAAGTAACATGTATAGTGTGCAGAAGAATTTCAAGAAAAAGGCAAGTAGGAAAATTGAATCCTACTTTACCAAGTGAAGAAACTGCCATATGTGTAATTCTGCAGGAATTTGTCTGGAGGTTGAATTTATGGGTCCTTATCTTTTCTCTCCCTCCAGAAGGGAGGACTCCATCATTCCTGGGTGTGTTTTTTTTTATCATTTCATAAAGCTGTTCTGTGACAGAGCTTATTTTATCCAGCATGTTTAATATTTCTCAAATCGTGGTGTACCCAAACAGCAAGGTGTCAAAAAAACTTTGCAATTGGAAAATGGAAGATTCAGCACCTGCCATTTTGTGTAGAACAAAGGAGCAAGGGTTATTGATCTGTTACATAAATTAGGGCTTTGGGCAATTTAAAGATTGGACAGGAATGGAGTCATCTTGAGCAGGTCTTGCCCCACCATGCCAGATTTCCTTGCACTATATATCCCACACCAGTACATACAGTGTAATGAACAAAGATTGTAGAACCATCACTGTGTCAAGATTGAAGAGGCCCTTAGAGTGAATAATTAGGAGGAGGTGATTACAGAAATAATAATTCATGGAAAGGAATAGAGAGCCAATTCAGTGAAATTGAAAGAATTTGAAGGTAAATATGCCCATAAATCCTCTGGGGTGGACTCAGAGTTTAGCACTTTCTCCTATCCTGGTTTTATTCCAAAGCAATTTCATTAAACACTAGAGAGAGGGAGAGAAAAAATAATAATATAAATGCCATAAAAAATCTTTCAGGGGAAGGAATAAAAAGGCTTCCTGCCAGAGAGAAATTTTATTGAAAGTTATTATAATACCTATCTTTAGTTTTATAGCCTTTAATACAGGCCAAGTAATTTCAAAGCTGGTATTCTTTAAAAATGAAATACATATTTTAAAATAGTATAGTGTGACTTATTATTTTTAATATAGAATTTAGCTAATATAGGGAAAGGAAAAATATTTTCTCTCTCATGTTCTTTCCAATGAAAACACAAACATCATTTCCATCACAGCATATGGAGAAGTTTCATTACGATCCTTTTGCCTGTACATGAGAATGTTTAGCATTTACTATCACTAGATCACTGGGCAGACACTAAAGCATTAATCCATTTACATCCCCTGGGGCCAGTGGGTGAGTAAATGAGAACAAAAATGGGGAAAAGGGACTAGAAATTGGGTAGTGTTTTTGCTTACTGCCTCACAGTGAGCTGTTTCTGATGTGAAGAAATTATGTTAGTGGAGAGACTTCCAAGGTATTTGCTCACTAGCCTCTCCTGTCTTGTGGAAGCAGCAAGTTTAATGAATATCCAGTGGAAATTCTCAGCTCTAGGAAGATCTTGAAAGGTACAGATTCCTGTTACAAGAAGTAATGGTCTTCTGGATGTTTCCTTGACCCTGTTCCTGTGGTCAGGAATTTGCTGTATTTTCTCACTGAAATAGCTTTACTCCTTTGGGATGATTCAGATGTTGGTATCTTAGTGGAAAGTGTATGGAAAACCCATATGTGGTGCGACTAGAAAATCGGTTAGTGATGAATTGTGATGGAAAGTACTGAGATTAAAAATACAAGATAGGAAATGGCAAGACAGATTAGTGTACTTATCTTTTCTGTGGTTTCTAGAGATCTCGTTAATGACCTTGACTTAAATCTAACGCCATTTCTGGAGGCTTTTTTCTTTTTCTAACCCTCATTTTCATACATACAAAATCAGCAGGATGGGATAAAGAGCAATCACAAAGCAAAAAAAAATGGAATATGAGGTGCAATAGCATGTAGTAGAGATGGGGAGAAAAGATGGAGATTAATTGATAAAATCATGTGTGGAACCAGTCATGAAAAAGTGCAAATAGAGGTTGGAGTTGACAAGGTTGGTGACTGTTGTACATCACACACTTGCATTTTGTCTGAGTCTGGCTTACTGTGCCCTTCTCTGCTCAGAACCAACATAAGCTGCAACAGGATTTTATAGCAGGAAATCTAGTACACATACCAGAGTGCAGCATCAATACGCTGCCTTAAGCTGCTTATGAGTTGGGAAATTGAACAAGAAGAAGAACAAGGGCCAGGCTTCATGGCTTTTCAGGCTGTGGTGCAGGGACTTCCCAAACTAGATTTAGGGTAATTAATAGCTCTGGGAGGATGTTTTGACCTTCAGTTCGGCTGATCACTTCCTAAATGCTCTGAACTTTTATTATCTACCAGTATCCTGTTGCAAGGAGGTGTCCAGTTAAAAAAAAAAAAAAAGGCCTTAAAGGCCTTGTTACCTTCCTGGTTTCATATGATGCCCCTAATATGCAAGAGGAAAAAATAGTTATAAAGGAACTCCTTATTCTTCACAAATGCTAAATCACATTGTCAATTCAATTGGATTTGATTCCACGTTAATGTTGCATGAAGCCTTTAGATCTGAGCAAGTAAGTAGGTAATCAAATAGGTGTAGCAGCTGATAAGTGACAACAACACAATGTTATAATTTTTATGTTTATTTCCTACTGGAGCAAATCATTACTGTTTTTCTATGAGAAGTGTGAACTGTCAGATCTTCAACTAATCCACCTGATTTAAGTTTAACCTGGAAATCAAAACCAATTGCCAGGATTTTAGCACTGTCTGAGCAAGGTCTTCTAGTAGTGATGGATAGTTTATTCTTTATTCACAGTGCCATCCTTACCCTTAGACAACTACAGTATAAATCTCCAGTTTCACTAATTACATTTCCCCTGCTTAAAAATTTCTAGCAGTATAGCCTTGTTTACTAACTTGTGCTAAATTAGTTTATATTGGTGCAATTAAAAACTAATATCTTTTTACCCAAGAACAGCTGCATTTCACTGTTGGAGGACGTGATCACTGTATAAGTTATAAAGTTTCTGGGGACATATAATACTTTCTAAAATATATGTGACAGAACCAGAAGAATTGAAAAAAGTAAATTTCTATTTTGTGCATTCCTCTTTTATTATCCACTCACTGAGCAGACAAAATTTTAAAGCCAGCTTGTCATAAGAGAAGTCACAGGGTTTCAACAGAATTCTTCCACTTTCTATGTCTGACTTTTTTTTTTTTTACCTTGACATGTAAGGCAGAAACATATTACCTTCAGCTCCTTTTAATCTTGACTTCCCATGGAAGCAAGATTGTAAAAGTATTTAATGAAAGTAAGCATGAAACTACTGCAAGATAGCATTCCACAAAACATTGCCAAATGATCCTGCTGTGTATGAATGAGTTACATATAAAATACTTCATGACTGTTTTATTTTACAGATACTCTATTTTTAAAATTTTTACTTGCAACTGACCTATCCTGTTTTTCTTTCTCGGCTCAATCTAAGCCACTGAAATCAAGACTGAAGGAACATTAGGTTCAATGTGATCTTTCTGATTGACTTCTTGGTTCTGTTTTTCGCCCCTTAGCTCAAATACAAACAGAGAGGGGGAGAGCAAGGAACTTATGGCAGAGGTCAGAGGTATTTCATAGTGCTGGGAGCACAGGAGGCTAAAGAAAAGGCAGAGTCCTCAAAACTCCTTTTTAAAGGGAAGAGGGAACATGTTGGAGACAGCCATAGCAGATATAAAACATGAAGGAGACCTTATTTAAAGCTGGACAGTCTTTTTCAGGAATAAGGATTTGAAAGCCTTGTTGAGATGTGAGATTCCCAGAAACATTCACCTAGAGTAATGAAGTGCAGCTGTCCTGCTCCTGAGTTCTACAATGATTCCTGCCTAGTGAGGAGCATTTCAGTTGTTTTGTTTCAGGAGTCATCCTACTGATCCTACTGCTCATCAGAATAAGCAGCTCTCTGCAAGGGAGACCTGTTAAGGGAGACAGTTTAATCAGAAGCTGTGGCTGAGCCAATGCTGCTAAGCTGGGGTAATTTTGTATTGTGCACAGGAACATTACAACCTGTGTCCAGAGGCTGCCACAGGCTCTCCCTAATGGTCTGCATTACTAATTCAACTAATTGCAGCAATTACAGGCAGGAGATGCTGCTGGGAAGAGACACCAGTACACGTCTCTCTAACATGCTGCAGTACATGCTGCTCACTAATTAGAGCAGTACACACAGAAAGAAAAAATTCAAAAAAAAAGAAAATTTAAAAAAAGAAGAAAATATCACCAGCTGGAAATGCAAAGGAATGTGATGAAACCTGCAATGGTTGTGAATGGTCACAGTTTGGTTTAACTCTTTCAGAATCAGACTTTACAGCCAGTCAATCTAGTTGCATCCACATCCCTGTTCACTTGCTAAACAAGGAGGTGAGGTTGCATGTTGAGCATACCTGATACGTGCAGCAGTTCTTCATCATGCGACAAGTGAATTGCACAGATATTTACTATCTGGGTAAACACCATATTCCCTGCCCAAGAGGTGCATTAACAGAGCAGGAATTATGTCTGCCTCAGAGTGGTGCATCAGGCACAGCAAAGAGTACTGCTAGTTGTCTGAATTATGTGTATTATCTGGGTCTACTGTGTATATTTTTCTTTGCAGAGAGCATGTTTAGTCTGAACATTCCTCATATGGTAAGTCTCTCAGGAAGTGCCTTCTGGCTGGCCCTGCGTGATACAGGTACTTACAGTGGAGCCCAGCCTCCTCCCAGCAGGCACATCCACACTGGCTGTTGGAGGGCAGTTTGCCAGCCAAACAGCTTTGTAGCCCACTGTACTTCATTCAACAGCATCAGTGTGATCCACTTGCTGCCCTAAACAGCCCAGCAGGTGCACAGCTCCTGTGCACACCTGAAATATTCAACAGCACGGGATAAGCACTGTGCCTCTGACAGGAGACTCCAACTCAGTGGAGGGCACATTTACACAGTCATATATGGAGTGCTTGGTACAACTAAATATTTTAAAAGATACAATTGTGAAACCTGTTTTTTTCCTTGGATATGTAGCTGCCTGTGTAATAGCTTCTTGACTTGCAAATACCTTACTTTTGTTTTCTTTTGTTTCTTTGCTTCATGTGCCAGACAACAGATGACATCGTTTCATCAGCTGAATGTTCCAGTGATGATGAAGATTTCATTGACTGTGAGCCTAGTACAGGTAAGTCAGGTCAGTCGTGTTTTGCTTGCTTTCTGATTTCATTTGCAAAAAACAATGCATACATATATTTTATATGTGTGTGAATGTATACATATATAATTATATATGTATATATGTGTGTGTATATGTGTATATATATACACTCATGTATATATACACTGTATATAAAATAAGAAACTATAGAGCCAAGCATCAGATCCCATGGACTTGGCAACAGCAAAACACTGATATATATATTTGGTTTATATAAAGTTGTTCGCATGGAAAGGAAAACTTCCAGTAAGTGGTTCCAGTTACTTAATAGTTCACATATTTCTAGATGTTACTTTACTAACACAGTAGGAAAAAAATCAATATGGATTGTGACAAATAATGAAGATTTATGAAGTGGAGAGGGTGAACATTTGAAAACAGAAGAGAAACAAAAGTGAAAAAAAATCAGTTATTAGCAATGTTTAATGCTTCTTAAGTATTCTGAAGATGGATGTTAAGGGATACACTTGTCCATGGGATTTTGAGTACAGTTAACATGGTAATGTGTTTATACTAATTTTGTTTCCTGTGACCCCAAAGAAATTGGGGAGCACCAAAACCTAGTTTTAATACAACAAAATTAGTAGTAATTCTTGCCTTGTTATCTGCAGTGATGCTTCAAAATGTATCCGTTAAAGAGTCAGAAGGACTGGCCATGTGGAACTGACTCAACTTCTCCCTTTCAGATACATTTTGATAAATTGATGGCTTTTCGTTCTGGTGAGATATATTATGTGGTATCCAGCAGGCAACTGCAGTCTACTTTATTTCTTACAGGCTTTTTCAAGTCTTCTTTTTTGAGGCTTGCCATGAGTTAAGCATTTCTATAATAGAGAACAGACATCATCGAATTTCTGTGTACATTTAAAAGAAAAAGAGGAAGTTTGGTTAGAATTTTTGTCTCTAAAAGTGAAACATATAAATAGTTTGAGGGGGTTCTTTTGTTTGGCTTTGTTTTGTTTGTTTTTTCTTTATTTGGGATGATGATTTTTTTCCTTACAAAAATTACCAAGAAAGTGTTATAAATGTTCTGTTTCTGATTTCCTGAAGCCGTTTGAGTAATACAATAATAATGTAAAAATTCACCCAAGGCTAGTGCTTTCACATTTCTTTACAATTTGTCATGGTGTACCTGCATTTTCAGTAGAACTTGGTCCTGCTGTAACCTGATATTGGCATTGCATTGTAGCTGGGAACTTCCTCCCATACTCTTGACTTCCATGTGATGGCAGTGAAGGCAGTGACACTGTTGGTAACACGTAGCTCAGTCTACTTCCCATCTCTTTTTTCACAGATTTCTATGAGTTTTTCTATTCTCCATCTGAAAGAAAAGCATCCAAATATTACTAGATTGTATAAACAATGGGGGTATTGAGAGTTTAAATAAAGGTAGTAATAAAATGCCAGCACAGTGATTGTAATGAAAGTGAGGCATGAGATTAATAGGACCATGTTACAAAGACAAAGGTACTGCAACTGATATGCAGACATATGAAGTCACTTCATTAAAGCTTCACTAACATGTGAGGACTTCTTTTTTTAATTTATATTCTGATTGCCATGTATTTCAATTAAAGGACAAAATGATGTCTTTATCAGACTCCTCCTCTTGTAAATTTTTGTTTCAAAAATCATAGAAATTTCAGCAGCTAGAAATTGTGATAGCAATATTTTCAGCTTGTGCTGCCAGTGGAAAAACCAAAGTTTGAGTAGAAATTTGGTAAACCAGCATGTTTAGCATTACATTTCATAGTGCTGTACAGCAACATTTCCAGACTAAAAATACCTCCTTCCTGACACAGTTAGAAAACTAATGCTACAAACAGGTACAAACTGGATTTGTAAAAATTACTTGCTTTTGAAAATCCTGCTAAGCATTGCAGTTGGCAGATATAAGTGCCTACAGACGTTTGAATATCTGCTGTGTAAAATAATATGATTCACTGAAAATCTGCTGAAGGTTCTCTCCTAAACTACTAGACATTCTTGCAAATTTCACCCAGTATCTTTCATTCCACCCTACTCCTCTTGCATAGGAAGGTGCCACATAAGCCACTGAAATCTGATTCTTTTCTAGGGAATTACTGTGACATTGAGAATAAAAGTTAGCTTGATGATATGTAAAAATAAGTCTCCCAGATGGTCCTTGCTGATGAAATCTGCACTTCCAGATTTTGAGTTTTCCTGCTCAGAGATGCTGGTGTACAGAATTGCCAGAAGGAGGAAGAATATGCAGGTCTTTTTCGCATAAACGTAACTCATTCCATCATAATAAGAAGGAAAAGTAGCAGGTTTATGGTGCTTCTCATTTTCTTTGTCTATCTTATTGTCTGCATTCTCAGTGTCTGCAATACAGCCAGTATCAAAGCACTCACTCAGCCCATTCTGCTCTAGAGCGCTAAAGCAATCTGAGCTGGCTTATCAAAATCCAGTAGTGCTGGCTTGGCTGAGCAGATATGTTTGCCTTTACACTTCACCAGCCACGTCAGAATTCTGGCCACATGCCAAGATATGGTATTTTAATATGTACATTGTGGAGAGAAAAGATCCAGATTATCTTGCTTGTCTTTTCTAGCATGTGGCTTCAGATTTTTTTAAAACTTATTGTTTGGGGTTTTTTTAATTGGGCTCATCTGAAATTGCTTCATCCTGTTCTGTTGACAGGTCACTGCCTTCTGCCTTGCTTGATCCCTTTTACAGCAGACTGAAAATTAAATGACCTAACCCAGCCCAGTCTTCTTTTCGTTGCTCTGATAATGTGTAGCTTTTAAAGCCCTTGAGTGTCTGCCAAATTTAGCCTTCCATCACCCTCAGTGCCATGGTCTAGTAATGTAAAGGTTACTGAACTCACTGCTGCAGCTGTGAGATATGATACACATCACTATGAACCTCCTGTGCAACAACCAAGACAAGGGCAGCAGAGAATATTTCCCTGCAAATCAGAAGTTTTAAGATTTCATATGGGTCAGAATCAAATCCCAGTATCTAGAGATATTACTTTGGTCTTGGTCCTCAATCAGAGGCAGTACTTTACATAGTAGAGTCTTTTGAAGCCTTTGTTTTTGGTGTACTTAGAGGCTGAAAATCATGTCCTCTGAGGCTAAATATCATGTGAGAACCATTTGGCAAGGTCTTATTGCCACTTAATTCTGATTGACAGACCTGAATCTCACACACATAGGATCTGCATCTGAACACTTGCATCTCTTTTGAAAAAGACAGCGTGAAGGTGATTCCCTAACTGCTCCCTTCAGGATTTTCCAGGTTGGCTTGAAACACTCACTGTAGCAGGCTGGCTAACACTTTGTGCACCCCTTCCAAAAGTGATTTTGTTTGGAATTTTGGTAGAAAAACTTAATTTAAAACACAGGAGCTGTCACTGGACCTGTTCTGACTGAGGTAGCTTACAGACACCACCTGCAGACACGTATGTGTACATAAGGATTTATTCTAAGTGACAGCAATGACAGCTGTGGATCCAAAACCCCCTTGTATTTTATGTAATGAAAAAGAAACCATTGCAAGTTCAGGGACGGAAATTGCCTCCTATTCCTCTTATTGCAGACAAGCCTAGATACCCTTAGATCTCTAGATCTCCCAGAATGCTTAATCTAAATGATACAGGAGGCAAAAAAACTGTCATCTGCCCTGAAAAAGCTTTTACTTAACAGTCAAGAGAAGATCCTCTTTTATCACTATGAAAATGTTGCTTGTCCCAGTATGTGGCCAAAAAACTTCTTTTGGCTGAAACGTGATGCTTTTCTCTGTTATGAGTACAGGACTGTCTTCTGGCCTGCTCCAGGGGGATCCAAGGCTCAAATATTCAAGTTCCTCAAAACTCAAGCCAAGGTCCTGAGTCTATACTTCTGAGAACAGCTCTGTGGTGGTTTTTTGGTCACTCAGCTGCTCTCAGAGAATGTAAGATTTGTAAGGAAAACATCTTTTCTGACACGGAATGACCAGAAAGCACTGTGAAGAAAGAAAGCATTTATCTCTTTTCAGTGAAATGAGGAGCAACCTTACAATCTGATCATACTGAGACTTCAAAGCCTTGAGGATGATGATCATACTTTCCTCACAGCTGTTGCTGACTCCTCATACCATTGCCCTCATTCCTGTTAAGGATGTCCATTAGTGGAGCTCTGGCACCAGACAGGCTGGATGCTGGTGGCTAGGCAGCTGGCTGGCATCATAGCCCAAGGTGCTCCTTGGACTACTGAAAACAGTGAGACCCAGAAACTCACCAGTTAGCCTGAAGCCCAGAATACAGCCTCTTGAAATGGTCTATAGGGCTTAAGCCTTGTTCCCCGGCTTGACACATCCTGTGTTTCTTCCCTGCTGCAGTTGCCAGTTTTCCTTTCCTATCAGCCCATCAATTTCCTATGTGACTTTTTTTTTCCCCAGGGAAATTTACTCTGTGTTTCCCAAAAGGCTTCATATATATTAAGGCTGTTATTATCTAATCAGACTGGTAAGCCTTTCTGATGGGGGACTGGACACAGCAGTAGATATGCCAAAATCTTCAGTTCTTTGCATTGAAAGTTACGTATTGTTTTGTACACTTACACACAAGAGGCACATATCCAACAGATATGCTCTCTGTATCTATAATTTACTGGCCTGTAGCCATCCACCTGCAGGCTGCCTGGGTCAGAGATTTTATTTGCAGAAAACAAGCATAATCTGTCTTCTAAAGCAGCCAGCACAGTACAAAAAGCACTATGTTGGAAGTGAACACTTCACCGAAGAAACCAAAAGAAGTGTTGATTTGGTTGTTGTCCTCCATAACTGCATCAACTTTCCCGAAGCACCAAGGGAATTTTCATTGTTCTCCTAACAGGAACATCCCCCCACAATCCAGTGCTCAGCTATCCCCAGTCTTTCCCTCTGACAAGCAGGAATGCTTGCCCATTTCTCATACTGTGAATAAGAAATGGCCTTTAAAGTTGTGTGCATGCCTCTGAGTACTCAGAGAAATAGACTTCCCATCTCATAAGCTGAATACCATACAGATCCAAAGGACAGGGCTTCACCCACAACACTTCCCAGGGTATAATAGCATCACTTGTTTGATGGAATTTCCTAGCTACAATCTTACAGCCAAAACAAAATCAAATGAGCAAGTTTTACAATCATGCAGATGACTTACAGGAAGTTTTGTTTTATTTTTGGTTTTTTGTTTTTTTTTTAATATTAGGTATACTGAGATTGGTTTTCAGCATATTGGTCTTTCTATCTATGTAAGCTCCAAAGGCCCCACGCATGAGGATATTTTATCTCTATATGCACTATATTATATACAGTGTGCATATATATCTATATGCTAAAGTAATAAATGACCAATATCAGCAGTAGCCCCTACCATCCAATCACATATTTACACAGAAATTCATGCCTTCATCTAACCCTGGCATCCGCTGGTGTGGACAGATGCATGATATTGTTATTTCTTGGTGAACAAAGCACGTTAATTTCTCTTCTGTTAGAATTTTTTTTCTTCCTTTTATTTATTTCTTTACTTTTAAATGATAATTTCATCTACCAATTAGCCTTGGGGTAGGGTGGGGCAGGGAGAACAAAAAATTATACAGGTATATCGATCGATATATACACACATAGTCCGTGTATATATAGATAGATATATACATTGTATATATTTGAAGAACATTTTCTGTCGTTTCACCTCATCTTGTGCCGCATGAATTTTTGGTGATTGATATTTTAGTTTCTTTTATATTTCTTTCCCTTTTTTTTTTTTTTGTTTGTTTGTTTGGCTCGTAATCGTGCCATACTGCTATTTTTTGATTTTTAAAATCATCGCTGTACTTCTCAATTTATATTTTTGGAGTTTTTCCAACAAAATAATGATTTAATCATCTCAAGAATGAGATACAGATCTGCAAACCAATAAAGGCAACAAAATCTTTTCTTGCCATCCTCAAGTAATCCACATTTTTAAACATCCCAAGAAAGTTGTGTGCAAAAGAATGAAGAGTATTACCCATCCTTCGTTTTTATTTTCCTACTTTTTTAAACTTCTACAAAGTCTCTATCCTGTTTTTTCCCTTTTCCTTTTTTTTTTTTTAATTGAGTTCAGAGCAAAAAACACCCAGAAGGAAAAAGCCCTCCCCTTTACCCTGCACATTCCCAGGAAAAATTCTTCCAATGTAAAGAGCCCTAGAAACTGCAGATGGCATAAAAAGAATTTTATTGCAATGCAGAGTGTTTGTCGTGTCTTTTATTTCTGGGTCAGTGCAAGATCATTTTTCTGGCATGCTGTAGTTTAGCTGATGTAACTAACCATGGCCTTCATTAACCGGTGCATGGGCTGTGATGACACCATCGTATGTTCCATCAGAGCTACGCATTCAGGCTAACCAAGCAAGTCTGTAGTGTATGATTTGGGGGGATATTGTTTTGATTTTAATTTTTATTTATATTATAATTTATTCTTTTTGGAAGAGTTATGCCAGTACCCTTGGCTGCTTCTTGCAGCCTCAGAGTTATAGATCTATTTTCTTAATGGGGTTTCTTTGCTTTTTTTAATTTCTCAGTAGTGATTTTGTGTCTTGTTTGTATCCATCTGTCTTGTCACTGTGTCTTGGAGTCCATTGGTCCAGTGTTGTTATGTGATTCTGTTCTCTGTTTGTAAGCTGGTGTTTAGCTCCTCGGCGCTCTGTCATCCCTCATCCCCTTCCCTTCCCTTCTTCCCTTCCTCACCTACCTGAGAGAGGTCCACAAAGAGGCACCAAGCTTTGAATGATGTTCTGAGTGTCTCCCGAAGGCTTCAGGTTGGATGTTGCAAGATGTCCCCAGAGCTTCATAAGACCAAGTTTGCAGCTGTTCTGTTTTCAGTAGTTTTCAAACTCGGTTATCATTTCACTCCTAGAAGTGGTTTACTGACATAATGATAAAGTGACTTCTTACACAGCTTCTTAAGGGATTTGTGTGTACATGCTGATGTCTTAGAGTAAGAATTCCTGCTGCCTGTGCTTTAGGTGCCAGACAATGCCATGCAGGATGCAGGCTGTGTGTTAAATGGGATGTACCTAGGACTTTTTATAAAAGACAGTCTTGGACACAGAATATCACTGTGCACATGCAGATGAAAATATATCTGAATGTATTTTTTAAGTCCACAGTTCGTAGTTTGTTTGTAGTTAGCAAACAAAAGTCTAGGATGTACCTAGGATATCTAAGAGTAGCATGTCTTTACTCTGTGGGGTCTGTCAGTGTGTGATGTCTGCCTCTTACTGATGCTGGTGAAAACTGGCTTGCTGATGTTTACTTGTATAACTTGAACACAATTCTGGAATCGCATCTGGGGTGTCTTCTGCCATATGCATCATAAATGTGCAATAATGCTTAAAGCAGAGGAAAACAAGCTGAGTTTTCAAGTGTCTGCTTAGACTAGAAACACTATTTAGAAAAAAAATATAGTTTGGCTTGCCCAGTGGTTTCATTTCCTCGTATCTTAATTCAGTTCTTTGTGGATGTACTAGCCACATTAATGACACAGTGCATTAGGATACATCAGCTAACATCAGTGGATCAGCTCAAGTTAGTGAAGGAAAAGGCAGACAGTTTTCATGCAGGTAATGTTCACAACATCACAAATAGCATACTCACACATAACTAGCCTAGCTAAAATCCCAGTTGTTTTGTAGGAATTATTTTATTCTGAAGAGAAGACATTGAAATCTGTGAACTTTTCTCACAGGACCATGATATAATACCTTTTTAGGCGAAGAGTTACCAGAAGAGGGAAGTGGTGGGATATGTTCAGGTTTCCAACATGGAATTATTTAATAATTTCATTTAACCTGCCCAAGATATGTCTCCTGTACTTGCAGAGACATGAACAGATCACTTTTCTTTCACCAGTGGGAACCAATGATTTATGCTCAGTTTGGTTTTCTTAATTCTTACGTAATTTGAGAAAAATTACGGAATTTAATTATTACAAAAGAAAATTAATCAGTACTTAAAGCTGTTGTGGTTTAGATTTTAGATCTCATGTGTTTTTCATAGCTAGTAATTCCTACTGAATCTAAAGCTTTTTCTTGGCAATTGCTTAAGTAAAGCAACTGCTTATAAAATTATATTGTAATCAACAAGCTTGTAGATTTGTGTAATACTGCCCTCTGGCAGAGAGACCAGAACAGTCCTGTTACAAGGCGAACAGCAAAAGAAACCAATTTTTTAGAACAAGTGGCAGGTTATTGGAGCAGAACAATTGGAGTTTTAGCCCCTTGCATCATGAAGTTCACGGTAGCTTCAGACTGGAGTAATGTGACGATCAAGTGTCCGGGCATGAGGACAGTAACCTGCAAGCTGTGATAAAGCTGCTGTGTCCTACTGTGTGGTGACTTCTCTTTGCCTTATGTAGCCTCTTCTATGCCTGTGACCAGCCTTCTGCAGGGGCATGGGGCTCACTCAAGTGCAGGAGATGCTGTCAAAGGTCCTATTGTGCTCTGTTTTATCCCAGTAAGGTTATGTATGGATATCTGGCACTAGAAATAGTTCTTATTTTTGTTTTCTGTCTCTGGGCAGGCTGCTGGCTTCAGCTTTTGTGACATTTGTCACTGAGCAAGGGGAAGAGCTGAGAGTTCAGTTGTTTAAGCCAAGAATAAAAATCCTGAACTCTGGTGTGGCACTCCCAGTTCTACTGGGAGTAGATTCCTTCTGTGACTGTGTATATATATCGTTCATTTTCCTACCTCTAACGCAGGATAAATGAAATACTTCTAGCTAAATGAGGTAAAGATGAATGGAAAGGAGATTTAATTACTATTTTAGTAGACACTGATATTCAGGTGCAAATTGCTGTTCAACACCCCAAAATGGTTCTGTACTGCTACCTACCAGAAATGTGGAAATAAACTGTGTTATTTTTAAGGTTTTAGTATACTATATGCTAACTTCACTTGCTGTGAGAAGTAATATTATCACATATTTTTATAAAGTAGGTACAATTCCTAATCTACTAATGCAGAGAGAATAAAGTGAGGGATACAAAAGTCAAGTATTTTAATGTCAGGGATAGTTGTTGGGAAATTATTTTCATTAAATATCACTTTTCCCTCTAGAAAAATTACGCATGCATTGGAATGAACCATGCTCAGGCTGCATAAATTAATGTCATGAGTGGACAGCAATATACAGATCTTAAATATCAGCGCTTCCATCACTTGGTCTTGTATCCTTGCAGAATTTTCCTTTAAAAAATTTAACAGTTTGTCCAGCCTGGCTTAGCTGGTGTAAGTTTCCTCTGTTTTGCATTTAAGATCAGGAAAGATGAGAATCAGCCCCACAGTCTGGCTACCTTGCCCTTGCTGCCTTCCAGTCTTTTTTTAAAGCGTGTTCTCTAAACTCAAAGCCATGTGCACTGTCACATTCTGGCAATCCCTCTAGTGCTGTGCCTATGTTATCAAGCTGACACATGTCTAAAATACTAAGATATGATATTTTCAACCTGCTGCGACTTGCTTTTTGTCCCTGTTAGCTTTGATTTTCAGCTTCATAAAATATATGGGAAAGAAAATAAAAATAGTCAATGACACATTCAGTGGAAGAGAAGAGCTAGCACATGACTCAGAAACAGATTTTTGTATCAAAAGCAAATGTTTGTTTATTAGAACCTTAAATGTCTATAGCAACTGATTAGTTACCTTTAAACAAGAAGAAAGTATCTGATTTCTGAAAGATAAGTAATGTCTGTTAGAGACAAATCATGTTGAGCATTTACAGATACTAGGGGACAGATACAGGCTTTTGCTTCTAAAGGTTTTTCTGATAAATTAATTTTGGCCATCATGCCTAGACCAAAGGGTGCCTTATGTACTAGAAGCTCAAAGGTACTGATGTTCACATGAATTATAACACCTAGAATGATGTAGAGCATGAAACCTCAGTAAAGCACGAAAACCTGTTCTATTTTCAACCCAAGTTGATTAGAGAAACCAAAGTTTATAAGTACATTAAAGGGGTTATTACTTTGTCTTCATTCTGCCTCTCTGTTTCAGTTCCAATTTTTTATTTACAAGTTGTAGAGATCAGTGTTTTTTCCCCAGTGTAAGAAGTAGGGGATTCCAGTTCCTAGAGGAAGTGAAGTGTAATATTTCTTTAATACTACTTATCTTAAATGCTCTGTGAGGAGCAGAAGACAAAGACCATACCGGTTTGGAAATGAGGTATAGAAGCAAAAACCAAAACAAAAATAAACTAGACTGGCTTGATTTGAAATCTCAGATGTCTACTAATTTGAGAACCCATTTGATTTTTGCACTAACAAATACGTTATTAAAACCTTGCAAAAGAGCCACCACCAAGGACTTTCTTTTTCTACTTCTGCTGAGTCTCATAAAAACTAAGTTCCTTTGTCCCATGGGGTGGTGTTATAAGGATCATCAGCTCCTCTTTTGACATTCAAAAGGAACTACAGCTATTTTACAAACAAACTTGTATAGTCTCAAAATTAACTTCTTTTAGAGCAAAAAGTAAATGAAGAAAATGCCCCCAATTTTATCTCCACTGGTTTCAGTCCACCTCAGTGTCAGAACAATAAATATCAGAGGCATTAAGAAAGGGGGAAAGGTTGCTCTGTCTTTGAGGGACAGCAGAAATGCAATGCAAAGCAATTTTAGCAATTTTGAGCCTTTTTTTTTTTTTTTTAATATATGTCCGTAATTCAGGATTTTTCCCTAGTACTGAAACCAGTATGACTGATTTTAGATACTAGTTTTAGCACCTAGTGGTTTCAGTGCTGAAATCTTGGGGAGTTCATAAATATTGTGTTTGACCATTGAAAAGAGCAAAAATAGCCCTGTAAATAGTTCAGATTACTTTCTAATGTATCAAAACATAACGTTATTCTCTTCTTCTGACCTCTCTCAATTCAGTAACAAGTCTACTGTGGAGAGCCTGGAGACCAGTATTTCCCCTAGAATCCACAGTTCTCCTGTATGCTATTTTTTTTTAGTGCTAAGACAGGGATGATAAATACATTGCAAAACGTGCACACACGCTCACTCCCTCTCTGTACATGCATGTATATTTATACATCTGTTAACGCCATGTTTATGTTCTGGCTAAAATAAGCATTTTGGGGAACTGAAATAGTAGAATATACTTATTTAGGAGCTTTATAAGCAAATGTGGAACAAATAGATTACATCTTGCCTTATCCTCTTTCTCATGCTCCTGTTATGTTTGTTAGTTTAAGTCTTTGGCTTTTGTATACCTCAGAAAACTGCTAGTACATGCCATGATTGTGGGAGGAGGTGTTTTGTGAATGAGGGCAAGTGTGACTCAGGTTTGAGGTCTGGGCACAGTCTGAAGCAGAGGATCCCTGTCACGCATCTGAACTCACAGCAGGGAGGTGTGTGGTGAGGTTCTGAATCATTTACCTCTGCCAGGGTTCTGGGGACTCTCAGAAACCTGTGGAGAGGATTAAAAAGGTTTGACAACTGGAGAGAAAGTGCAGTGGGAGTATGTATGTATCTGAAATACAATAAAGTGCTCTTTTGTAAAGAGTAAACTGGCCATGCTCCCCAGTCTGCCCTTATTCCCATGGCTGATGGGTCGTGTTCCCTGGAGCATTGTGGATCATATGCAGTCCACTGATGGATGGCCTCTCCTTGGCACTAGGGCTGCTCTTACACAGGTCAGAGGTTTTGCCACCACACACTCAAAAATCTCCTCTGCCCCTTCGGAGTGGGGGTGCAAACCTGGCCTCAGCAAAGCATCTGCTGCTTTTGCAAATGGCCAATTGTTTGGGTCTTTAACATTTCATTCTCTCACACCCTTTACTTCACATGCTTAAACATGCCAAATAAGCCTCAAAGGAATTCAGAGACTGAAAAGTAGTTGAAGATATTCATGCCTTAGTTCTTTTTTAGTAAAAAATTAAGATTTGGTGCTGTCAAAATACAGTAGGGCCTCTATCTAGTCTCTTCTGTACTGTCTGTGTCATATCCAAAACGAGAAAAGGTTCTTTGACCCCTAAAATGCTGGGTTTGATTACTTTCTTTGTGTTTTGAAATTGGTGCTTTAAAAAAAGTGAAAATTCAATTCTAACAAAATCTCTAATTATGAAACAAAGTAAGCTTAAGTTATGAAGTATCTTATAGAGACTTCTTTTGTCCCCCCACTTCATTTGTCTCCTTTTTTGATTTCTGAAAATATGACTACTAAACTTCACCTGTAAATAACTTCAGAGCTTCTTATAGTTCTTTTCAGTTTTTCAATTTCTTTTCTCCCCCATTAGATTCCCCAGAACATTAAACCATACTTTCCTCCATAGGAAACATCTGTCACTAGCTCTGTATGAATTATGTTAGAAGACTAAACCCTTTGATTACATTTATCAGAGGAGTTGAGCCAGTATTTTTCAAAATTTTCAGTTGTTTTGTTCACAGCTTTTCATTGTATTTTGAATAGCAATGGTGAAGTCCAACCCTGAAGCTGAGTGATCTTTCCCACGTATGCTGTTTTCCAAATCCATCACTTATCCTTTGGAAAGAAAAAGCAAACAAAAATGATTTTGAGAGACAGGAAAAAGTCTCCTTCACTGAGATGATATTTTTAGAAACAGATGGCAAAACAAACCAGATGTTGTGCCTGTAGCACCTCTATTCTAATAACGGGATTGTTGAAAGATGAACGCCACTTGTGTGTCTCACTCGTTCTGTTATAATTCTTCCTCCATGCAAGAAGAGCAGGGAATCCTGGTACAGCAGTTTTTTCTCTATCTTGCCTCCTCTGAAAAGGGTTTACACGGTTCTCTGCTGAAGAGTAGTGTTCTAGTAGTGCTGCCTACAGCAAACACAAAGGCATGATAGTATAGGGAAAATGAATCCCAGTCATCTATACCTCATTTATTATTGAACCAGTAGATTTTTTTAATCTCCTGGTGACTTTTTTTCCTTTGCCTCTCAGATGACCTTTCCTTCCTGATGACAAGCTGCAAGTTTTCTCTTGGCCTGTCTCGTAGGTGGCAAGTGTCCAAACACAAGCTGCCAATTCAGATAGTTTAAGAAACTCTTAAGACCTGCCAGGCTTGGCATGCCTCATGTAAGAACACTATATTCGCATGAAATGTTTATGAAAGTATCCTGAGGAACAGTTTTGTTTCTTTTTCCAAACCAAATTTGCTTACATTTCATTAAAGCTAATTAATTAGGAGTTTAAGCAGCAAGTCGGGTCAAAGCCATTTGGACTACTGTAATAGCAGACATTTTGTGAAGGCACAGATTTTTTATGATCTTCAGAATATCAATTGCTATGGATACCTATTGCTTTTGCCTTAAAATCCCTACACAAGCAATATTGTTTGTTATATTTTATTGACATTTGATCTCTGATGCCAGCTACACATTCAAGATGCTTATTTTAAATGAATTTTAGTAGCTATATCCTGGGGATGGCTGCCCCAACAACACTTTATAGCTATATTGCCATAATTTTTCTAACAGCTAAGGGGAGCTTTGTGGCTATCACAGCAGTTGAGCATTTGCTTCTAAGATCTAAATTATAGATTTATACACTGACAAGAGATAGTTAATCCTTTTGTAGACCAAGCCCTTATGGTTTATCTGAATGTCAGAACTTGAAATAAGACCTTGGAGTCTTAATTCTTCTTTCAGTTTCCAACCTTAGTTAATCTCTCCTCCACTTTTAAACAAAAGTTGTATTTTGATCCTACAGATTTCTTAAATCTTCAGACAGATCCACACACCAGGAGGTCATTTTTCTGGGGATCTAGCCATGTTAGAGCAATGACAGCTTTTACTCTGTGTGTCATATTACATCAATTTTCCAATTCAAGGGAGATTTTAGCAAGTGCAAACCAAGATGATGAAGCTATCTACAGTGAAGGCAAAGATTTTAAACACCAACTTAGAGCAATGATTGTTGTTCCTTGTTGAACAGCAGTTCTTTATCAGTTTTCTCTTTTGTGTTTTCTTGTGCTGTTCTATTCTGGTAATGAAATGCACAGAACTGTACACATAATTTCAGGGGTAGTACTGACAAAGCCTAGTAGAGAGGCACTGTTATCTCTCTGCTCCATTACAGTGACGCCTCTGCTTATGCAGCGCCTGAGCTCTGAATGTAGCTGGGAAGCTTAATAGGCACTGGGAACTGGTGCAGAGGAAGGAGATTCTTTGCAAGAAAGGATTAAGAGATGGCAAATGCCGTTTCATTTTATAAAATCCGATAAATTTGAGCTTTACATCTCTGATTGGAGCCCTGGGAAAGGTGCTGGAAATAGAAAGCAAAGAAAAAGAAAAAATATATATGGGTGTATAGACATATTTATATATATATATACAGTAGATATTTATGAAAAACCCATAAGTATTGTTCAGTTATGTAATATCATTACAGCTTTCAGGTAGGTCTAGCAAATATCTTAGATATGAAAGCAGAGTGCTGGTAATATCCTGTCCCCAGGAGATAGACTACTTGTCATATTTTAGGTTTCTCTGATTCCACTGTAAGAAATGACACACATGCTGTACCTCTCATTTACTGCTAATGTAAGTTAGCAATAATGCATGTAAGCATTATCAGTGTAAAACTGCTGCAGGTGAGGAGCAAATCATGCCCTTAAGTTTCAAAAGTAGGATTGTTTGCCAGAACTGAACATTAGATCAGAAAGTGTGGATTAGGTAATTCATAGCATATATAGAAGAAAAGCCAATTGTGTGTACAAGGAATTCCTGGAAGACTACATTTGGTAATAGGCTTAAATTACCAAACGCAGAACTTTTCTGCTGCATTCCTCACTTGTTTTATAACTCTCTTCCAAAGCTTTTGTCCACAGCATTTGTGACTGGGATGTTGATTCTTCTTTTGGGAGAGGAAGGAGTCAGCATTTGGATCTCTATAGCAGTTTGGAATTTGGATGCAAATTAAATGGTTTCATAGTAAAAAAAAATGCAAAAAAAGAAGTGTAGATTCCTGTATATATGCATGTGCCTGCATATTTGCTAATTACATTAACCACAAGGCTGGAAAAACTGGCGACTAATGAGATATTGAGTGGCTTGGGTTTAATGAAAGTAGAAAGTATTTAGCAGTTTATAGTATTAGGGCTAAATTTGTATATTTATATGTGAGGGAAAAAAATCACTATATAGAGTTAGCTAGACTTTAAATCACAGACTGGAAAAAAAAGTCCAGAAGATTAAACAGAGAGGAGAGACTTTAGCTGGAGCATTTCAAAGCTGAGCTGTCAAATACAGCAGCTTGTTTTCATAAGGTACGTATCATCTACATTTTTACTGTATTTCATTACAATGCTCTTCTTTATTCTACACTGTTTGAGTACATAAGGAATGTCTGTTGGTTTTCTGAGATCAGGCAGCTTCTGACTTTCACTTACTTTTTTGAGCCCAGCTAGTGCATCTGTATTCTGCACATTAATATTCTTGAAGAGACAAACCCTCTTTTTGCTTTTTTCTGTCTTTAAAGTAAGCCACTGCTACTTCCATTTCTATTTCTGCACTTCATAGTGTTATGGATCTTCTTGATCTTATCTAACAGAGCACCCAGCCCTATGTGTAGAGTAAGGTGTTTGACCAGAAATGCACAGTTACTACTTCAGTGGCATTGTTTATCTCAGATTTGAAAAGTGTTTTGCAGGCATTAAAAAGAAACTTTTCAGACTTTTAGTAAGAGTGATGAATGCTATTGTCTGCTTTTCATAAATATCATCATCAGAGATGTTAAAAGGATGTTTCCTTAGGTGTCTCACTAACAAGCTTGAGTTGAGAGAAACATGGAGCAATGCAGGGAGAAAATTATTTGTAGGGCATGTGACAGTTGCAGAGGTGGAAGGAGGATAAACTACTGCTGTGTTTAAAAGAAGAATTGCATTAATAAAAGAGAGGAGATGTTTCTAAATATTTTTTTTCATTATGAAAAGCCATATTTGTTTAAGCAAAAGGAATAATTTCACCCATAGCTATACCTCAATGCCATAGATGAGCAAACAGTGTTTCCTTCTCTTCACTGATCTGTGTGTTTGGTTCTAGAAATCAGTCCTCTGACTTTAAAAGTTTTGTTTCCTGATGGTCCCTGTAAAGTCCACGTTGGGCTGAGGTTAGGGAATGGTTCCAATCTGTCCCTCAATTTTCCTGTGAAGTCACTTACCTATGTTCAATTTAAAAGTTCAGCCAGTTATATTTCTGTAAGATCACTGAAGGCAATAGGGTAGCTACAAGGTTGCCAAGTACATACATTAACCTACAGTCTTTCCTTTTGAGTGGTAATGATTGGAGACCTGAACTCATCTCTCAGATCCCGAACTTGGGTTGGCAGCAAGTTGGTATGAAGCATATCTTTAGAGTTGGAAGTAGATATTTTTCAGGCTGCAAAACCATCCACATAATAAGCAGGAAACACCATGGTAGAGTGTTGAAGTGGAACGTATTTTTTAAGAGACAGGTGAAGCTAAGGAAAGAGCAGAAATGAAGTGTTTTTTCCAGTTAACTCCATGTTATGCCTCTCCACTTACAAAGACAGAGCACATACAGCTGTCATCTTATCTCAAAGCTTAGTGCTTCTGTGCTGAATTCTGCTTTTTGTAGCTGTATGTTTGAATTGCCACTTGCTTCCCTTTCTCAGTATTTTTCAGCTGAGGTTACCACTACTAAATTACCAGACAATGAAATAAGACAATAATAAGGAATTGTGATGGAGCTGTAAGACAGCAATAGCAACTTATAATTTGGCTTCTGGCATGCTTCCATTTTGATGAATAATTCAATGCCTTGGAAGGTTGTGAAAAGAAGCCACTTTGCATTAAATACTTAAATTTACCATGAAAGACTAGCAAGAATTTTTTAGGCACTGGAAATAACAGGCAAATCTGCCAGTTCTTTTTCAGTATAATGTTGGTCCATGTGTCTGTTCTCATTTAATGTCTTTCGCAGAAGGCAAGCAACAGGCTCAAGTGTCTATAATGAGCCTTTTGAAGGTGAAACATTTCTTCTAACATCAAAACAGTGCTGTTCATTAACACCCTAATAAGGCAGTAAATCACAGGGCAATAAGCTTAGAATTTGAACACCTTTTTGTTTCATTCAGAAAGTTCAAAGCTGCAAGTTTGCCAATAGCAGAATTGCTCAAATAAAGTGTTTGTTCTATTAACATCATGTTTCCAGCTCCATCTCTTTTTTGATTGTGGTTAAGACCATCAACTAGACTAAGAATATGAATAGAAATAATGAATTCATCAGAAAAATAATTCTGCATGAGAAAATTTTGTGGCTCATACAGATAAAGGAAATTAGAGTCTATGAGAAAGTAATAGACTTTCCTATTAAAATCTAACCATACAATATCTTACTTCATAGCAGAGGAAAGCCTAATATGATAAGATTTTTTTACCTTCTTTTAATTAACTTTCCGTCCTATTAGACTTGATCTGCAGTTAACTTTCATTTCACAGGTATTCATGATTTTTATGCTCCGGAGAATTACTAAACCATGAAGCTCAGACATGATGGTTAATAGCTATGCAGTCGTTTTTCAGTTGATTTTCTAACAATGGCCCTGAAATTTAAATATAAATACTTCAGGTAATACAGTAAGCAATAATATGGAAAACATATTCAAATGTATGATTATATATCCCTTTAAATAGCAATTGCACAGCAATCTGACCTGCCCAGGTCTATGAATATTAACTGTTGGTTTAAAAAAAAGACACACACCATATCTCCACATTCCCCCCATCCCTCTTCTCCATCCATTTTGAAAGGTAGTGCTTCAACTTCTCTAACGAAGAAAAACTTTTGAGATAGTGGGATATACATTATCTTATCATGGTGTGAAGATTAGGGAGAAAGAATGCCAAGGCCTCCCAGCTTACAAATGAGGTAAGCAGAATTAATCAATAGCAAAAAGCAGTCATCCTGAATTTTTGTTTAAAAATTCTGTATGGACCCGAAAAATTCTGTTGTCCATCTCCTTAGTTGTATCCATGGACATATTGGTTTTACTTGTGGTTCTGAAATAGATACAGTTATCATAGTACAGAATCATAGAATTGTTTGGATTGGGAGGGATCTCAAATATCTAGTTCCAACCTCTTCACCATGCGCAGGCATGCCTTCCACTAAACCAGGTTGTTCAGGCCTCCATCCAACGTGGCATTGAACATTTCCAGGGATGGGGCTTCTCTGAGAAACCTGTTCCAGTGCCTCACCACCGTCACAGTAAAGAAGTTCCTACTATCTAATTTCAATATATCTTGTTTCATTTTGAAGCCGTTGTCCTATCACTACATACCCTTATAAAAAGTCCCTCTCCAGCTTTCTTTTTGGCCCTCTTTAGGTAATGGAAAAAGATGCTGTAAGGTGTCCCTGGAGCCTTCTCTTCTCTAGGCTGAACAGCCACCACTCTTTCAGCCTGTCTTCATAGGAAACGAGCTCCAGCCCTCAGCTCCATGACCATCCTCTGGACTTGCTTCAACAGGTCCTTCTTATGCCAAATACTAACATGATCAATACTAAAGTAAGTTAACTTTTGGAATGAGATCTGTTTCTCTTCTAATCCAATCTTTTATGAAAACAGAGCAAATACCCTTCCCAGCCACTTTCTTGCTGTAATGCAACCTCTGATAAACAGCTTAAAGCATTGGCTTCTGTATCACAGAATTTATTCCAGTCATTCACGATGTTGTAAAAGAGGATTCAAACTTGCCTGCAGCAGCCTTCCATTGCTGTAATCCTGAACTTTCAAAAGAAAATTTGCAAAAACAGCACCCTCTCTTTATGCTTCTGCACTTCATAGCTAGTATTAAACTTGCCTGTAAAAACAAACAAACAAGAAGTCCTGCCAAAAATCCATTCCCAAATGCCTGAGTCACAGCACCATCCCCTCTTGTCTTTTCTAAATGATAGACAGAACTAGCTCACATGTTGAAAGCTCCTATACAAAGGATTCCCCCTGCAGTGCTTCAGAGCTAGATGGCTCATATGTTAGTTAGCTCCATTGTATGTCTGATGCAGTTACAAGTGCTGCCTAGTAGGAGAATTGACGTCAAAGCATGGATTAATAGGCATTTGCCATTCTGTCTCCAAACACCTCTGCTTGAGATCTCAAGGGGATTCTAGTGCTTCTATACATTATTAAAATCAAAAGGAAAGAACATCTCACATTGTCTGAAGTCGTGTGAGAGAACAACACCTAACATACTGCTCAAAAGCTTGGCACTCCATTTTTCCTTTCTGGAGGAAGAATTGGGGTTCTATTTATTTATATTTACAGATTATCAAGGTTTCTGCCTACGGTTTTCTACCACTTCCCAGTGGTAATTTTGTAGAATCTGTCAGCGGTCTACTTGTTAATGAACTTCTCATGAGTAACAGTTTCTTATGTAGCATTTTTCCTTTACAGGTAACAGGATTAAAGCCTTAGTGTATGCAGCATCTCATAGTGTATGCAACTCATTTCACTGGTGGAGAACTTGGCCTAGCCTTTTAGGATGGCTCTGGGACACTCCTTGTATTAATTCTGAGGACTATTTTGCCTTGTTTTTGTCTGAAGAGGAGACTGAAGTCCCATAGTCCTAGGACTCAGTTCTGGATTTCCAAAGGCTTCTTGTAACATGAGGAAAATAACATTATGAGCAGGGCTGTACTGCTTCCATCGTTTGAAAGATGAATTTATTAATCCCTGATTTAGTGCAGTTTTTTAACCTGTGCTTGAATAGGTAATTTCAATTCTTAACTCTTACACCCCAATTACTCTAGGATGGAACTTAAAATTTCTCAAACTTAGTAGAATAAAACATGCCCAATAAGAACCCTTATCATGCCCTGTGATTAATAAAATAAATAAGTTTAGGTATGAAAGCACAGGTAAATTAGTCTTTTTCAAAGCCTACTGGAATAAGCCTCTTCCCAGCCATCACTCTGTAAATTCCCTTCACTCTACATTTTACAAAGGACTGGTGTTCACAATGCTGAAAAGACATCGTTCATTATTTCTTCTCAGTAATTGCACTATTTAGCTTGATATAATTACAAAGGAAATTGTGTATTGTTGTTAGTTGGCATTCATCACCATTTGTATAGTCCAATTTACAAGTTAACACCCCTGTTCTTTTCTAGAGCTTGTCCAACACTTTCCTTGTTACTGTGTGTACACTGTTAAAGGTCTATGGTTGTATTGATTCCCATGTAACCTAGAGAACAAGGCATAACTGCATCAGTGGAGACTTCTAAAGTGGAGTGCTTTAGATCTTGAATGTCCTCCAGAGACATAAGTAATGCCTGGGGTGTTCCTGGATTATTTAGCCATCCAAGAAGTGGACTTTTCTTTGTGTGGTTTTTCTTTGCTTTATTTTGTTTACAACTCCAAGATAAAAAGCACAATATCTATCTCTGGATACTGCAAATGCAGGTTCTTCCCAGCACTGATTTGTGTCTGTAACAGGAATAGGAAATACTAAAAGAAGAGGGATTATTGAGGGCAGAACTAGAATCACTACTTTTCCTTCAGAAAGTAAGTTTAAGCTCATTGCAAGAGAAACCTTTTACTAGTGATTCTATTGTGCTTTGGATTCTCCTCTCTCAACACAGGGGAGGAAGTTCCATCCACTGAGTTACTTGCGGTTGGATCAGCTGCAGACTTTGAAAATGTAATGTGCTTATGCTGTTTTAGGAATTAATTCGATTACTTTGTAGGAACTTTCAACAGAAATGGCAAATGTAGCCTAGTATGCAAGTGATTAAAAATATTGCACCGAGAAAGGGTTCTGCCTACTTCTGAAGTACACAACTTTCAGGTAGAGAGCCAGAAGCTCTCACCTTAGCCTCCTTTCCTCCAGGTTTAACAATCTCAGCTCCCTCAGCCACTCCTTGTAGGACTTTCTAGACCCTTCACCAGCTTTCCTGCTATTCTCAGGACGTCCCAGCACCCCAGTGTCTTTCTTGCAGTGAGGGGCCCAAAACTGAACACAGAACTCAAGATGTGGCCTCACCAACACAGGGAGACAACCACTGCCCCGGTCCTGCTGGCCACACTATTTCTGACACAGCCCAGGATGCCATTTGCCTTCTTGCCCACATGAGCACACACACCGGCTCATGTTCAGCAGCTGTTGAGCAAGCACCCCTCAGGCCCTTTATTGCTGGGCAGCTTTCCAGTCACTTTCCATCCTGTAGCACTGCCTGGGGTTGTTGTGACCCAAGTGCAGGACCTGGCACTTGGCCTTGTTGAGCCTCATATAGTTTATCTGAGCCCATTGATCCAACCTGTCCCACAGCGTATGACTTCTTAGGATACTACTACTGAGAAGATATGCAGAAGGCATGTAGTGTTTATTGGCATTTGGACAACCTGATGACATGTATTTTTACCTGCTTCATAGCTGTATAGTGAAGAAGGGAGGAGACACTAATATAGCCTTGCTGCTCCATATTTGTGGATTAGCAGAAAATTATGTACATTTTAGTATTCCATAAATATGCAGGAAACTTTTGCTACGTGTGTGTAGACGTAGCAAAGACAGACATTATTGCTCCCACTCAAATTATTGGATGACACTTGCTAAACTCTGCTGAGTTTGTCAGTATGAGAATCTGGGTTTTGGTTGCAAAATCCCTTCAGAAAGACTTCTTTCTATTTAATTGACTTCTAGGATTAAATAAATTTGGCTTTACATTAAAAAAGAAAAAAAAAAAAAAAAAAAGCCATAGCTGGCTGACTATAAATATCAATCTTCAGTCTTTCAAAAAAACCCACATCAGCTCTTTCTCCCCGGAGAAGGAGACATTTTAGAGATGCATGGGAAGAATGCTTTCAGGCCACTGATATTGGTTGGGCCGCTTAGCACTGGAAGCATCAAATACTCTTTGATTTGGAGGACTGTGAAAAGATAATAAGCTTATGGCAAACACCTAAAAACTTCGTTACTGCTGTGGCAGTTTAGCCCTATGATTTCCTTAGCTCTCAGAGCTATGAATGTGCTTTCATTTCTGATGATAGTTTTTTAGCTCACTGCTATAAAGAAGCCCCACTAATTAACTCTTACACACAAACCCAAACAGAACAGCATGTGGGACTTTGCCAGTCATTCTTATATATATATATTCTTACTATGGATTGCTTTTTTATTTCTAAGCTTCAGACATGCCCGTGGGCTTAGAATGAGAGAGCTTTTTACCAGTGCAAACAGCTGGTGCAAGGGAAGTGATATAACTAATTTATATTCTTAGGCTCTTCCTATCTCTGTGTTTTGTAGTGGACCAGCTAATTCAATACACTTCTCTTGCAGTTTAAATTAGTGCAGATAGCTGATGGGAATCGCAGGAACAGATTTTTATTCTTAGTTGGGTGTAAGAAAGAGGGTTTGCTTTGAAACTTAGTATTTAGTCCTATTAATCTATAAGCTATTTTTTACTTTGGTGTGCCAAGCATTAGTTTGGCTGGATGTCTGAAAAACACTATGAAAGGTTAAAAGCATGCAAGAATGAACAGGTTGTTTTGGGAGCTAGTACAAGCAGGAAGAACCAGAGTTGTGTTGCCATAGACAGAACTCAATGTGGGATTCAGTGTGTTAGGGAAGAGAGAAACTGTCAGCTTTAATGGAGCGCAAGGACATGAAGTTCTGTCAGGGGAGGTTTAGGTTGGATATCAGAAGAAGCTTCTTCAACCCAGAGGGCACTGGAACAGGCTCCCCAGGGAAGTGGTCACAGCACCAAGGCTGCCAGAGTTCAAGTGTTTATACAATACACTTGGGTGTATTGTATATTGCATGGTGGGACTCATCTTGGGAATGGTGCTGTGCAGGGCCACGAGTTGGACTTTGATAGTAGGTCTCTTTAAACTCAGCACGTTCTGTGATTCTGTAATTTTGTGATTCTGTGACTAGAGTGGTAAAAGACATGGAAGTTCCAGAAGTTAGCATGAACCTGGGTACAGTAGTGTAGCTCTAGATCCTAATTGACCATCCATCTTTCATATTGCTCTTTAACACACGCACACACACACACACAAAGAGAAATGTGCATTGCCTTCACTTTTTTCATTCCCCTTTAAAATGCAACTTGAAAACAAAAAATAGTATAATAAAATTTCATCATTGAAGTCACTCAACAAGGGGCTTTTTGTATAATTGTTTCCCTGTTGATATATGGACTATTTCATTTGAAAACACTGGCTATCAGCTTAATCCTTCAAGCAAGAAACTTGTAAGCTTTGATAATACAGATGTTTATACTCCCAGTCCTTTGATCTACTTTAAGTTTTTGAAAATTTAAAAAAAAAAAAGCTGCACTAGTTATGCTTTTTAGTCTTTGTTTTTCTGAGGAATAATTTGCTAAATGTTCAGTAATAAAAAAGCGTCTTGTAGCTTCATGTGAAAGCATTTAGGATCCAATTTTCAAATTAGGACACCTAGTTTTGACTATTAACAGCCAGGATTTTTTTGAAGACTGAGGAAGGTTTTCCCAGCCTCAACAGAAATTGTTGAACCAAGATTTTCTGAAGAGCTCTACTTCTATTCAAGCCTCTGTATTGACCAAATAAAAAAATTGCTTAGCACCCTTCAAATCTTCTTGTAAGGCTAACATCAAGATATCCTTTACAAAATCTTGTCATCTCTTTAAGTGTCTCTGGCTCCAGTTGTGGTTCTCTCTTTCTCTTTTGATCTTTCAGGCAGTAAAAGGCTTTTCCAGACCCTCATGCAATGATTTAGGCGTTTATCATCAAATAGGGTATAGTATTTTCTGGAGAGGCCTGACATAGACTGCACAGTTGGCAACAGACTCATGCCTTACAGTGTTTTGCATCAAAGAGAAGGCACTCAATTCTAATGTGCTGAAGGGGATATTTCACTGCTCTGAAAATCCAGCTGCAAGTCATGACAAATACTGATTAAAATTCAAAGCTTAAATGCCTCTTTGTGAAACTCCCTAAATACAATTAAACCAGAGGCTCAGAATCCTGGTGGGGGGTGATGTCCAGGGACACTATCCTTGTAACCTTGCCAAACAAAAATCTCCACTGAGGTCTGAAAAGGCCTCATTTCTGTAATTTTTTTTTCATATTCCTAACCAATTTTTTCTGATCCACAGATTAATCCCCAAATTTTCCTATGTCGACCAACATTTTGCTTCCTGTAACCTGCATGTTTTGTCCCTGAGAAAACCCTGACCAGGTTTCCACTTCTGGGGTTTGATCTCTTCCCTTCCTAACATGTTTACCAAAGGGATGTAGGAGATAGGTCCAGTGTAGCCTCCCAGCATAGGCATGGTACATTCCAGCTACAGCTGCACTGTGCTATCAGTCAGTGCAACCTCATCACTTCTGAAGTAGAGCTCTTACATAATTCCTCTCAGAACTGGGCACTTTTCAGTAAAACATCTAAAACCAACCCAGGTTATTTAATTTTTGTGGGGTTTATACTTATTTAATATTCCCTAGAACTAACACTGATCTATCAGTGGCTTTAGAGGTGCTATTTGGTTGGTTAACCAACTTATTTTGGTTAATAAGTACCAAAACATCCTACCTGTTTGTTATCGTATCTACACAAGAGTACCCCGGCCACATCCACAGGGAGGATATCCCCATTATTCCCAGAAATTCAGTGTCAAGATAGCTCCCACTTCAACTGATTGGTGGTAGCACAACCTTATGATGGTTTATGGAATGATCTTACTGACATTCCAGATGGAAAGCTAAGGTGTATGCAGTGCTTACAGCCTGATTTTCCCACCTCCTGAAGAGGTTCATCTTAGGCAGGTCCAGAGCTTTGTATGTAATTTTGTTGTCTTTTAAAATGTGAAAAAAAACAGTTTGTTTGTCTGGGGTCCTGGGTTCCTTCCTGCAAGGACTCTGATGTCTAGGTGATGGTCTTTATACAAGAAAGATGCAGACATCATCTGTTTCATTAAGGAATTCAGAGGAATCTGGGGACTCCTCTAGGACATATAGTATCTGGGATACAGTTTTAGGAAAGAACCAATCAGTAATATCACCCTGAACTTTTAATACTTTTGTAGCATAGGAGAAAATAGTCTCTGTCTTAATGATAGCAGTGGCGGCATTTTCTGTCACTAGGCAGAAAAATAAATGCCACTGATTCCAGGTGTTCCTTGGAGAGTTTGAGTCAGAGCAAGGGATGGAGTCTGGTGTTTTGGACTCAAATAGGTCATAGTCAGTGTGAAAAGTATATTCTAGCATATCTTATAATTTCTCCTCACCCTTTTCCCCTTCTGACCTCCCCCAGAAATGCAGAGATCCTGCTGGAATGTGCTTTGCCCTTTCTGGAGAGGCATGGATGGTACACCCCTTGTCCGCCCCTTCCCTTCTGCCTGCCCGCCCCCCAAATCCTTGCTTGCTCTTCTGTTTTTCTACTTTCCCTAAATGCAACTTACTTTTAGCATGCATTATTATTAACATCCTACAGTAAAATTAAGCTATTATATAACCCATTTGTCGATCTCAGCCAATTTCTTCTATCTTTTTCTATGTCTATTTATGACGTACATCCAGACTGCACGTCTTTTTTTTTCCTCTCCATGTTTATTTTAAAAATAAGTGATAAAAAAAAGATGTATTAAAAAAAAAAGCAACACTCAGGGGTGGTGGGGTTTTTGGCCAACAATTGAAAACATATTTGAATGGGAGGGTGACGGAAGGAAAGAGAATCCAATTATTTAAAAAAAAAATTCAAATTATGAAAGTGTCCCTAGACTGCTTTGTCTGTTCCTTTCAATGTGTGCATCTGGTTTGTCCATCTTTGAAAGTGTGTGGAATAATTTTTTCTTTCAAAATAAATTTTCAAAATCCAGCAATTGTTCTTATCTCCCTTCTTCCTGGGAACAAAGTTCTCTTTTTCATTTTTTGCTTTTTTTTTTAGTATATCTCTACATAGTTATATTTTGATGTATTTCTTTTCAATGGTTGAATTTCTATCTTAGATTTGGTTTGTTCCAATCCAATAATGGAAAAAAAAACAAACAAAACAAAAGAGTTATGAATTGTTTTCTGCAATTTTTTCCCTCTATTTCTGTCTTTAAATAAGGAACTACTTCACTGGCAGAATCCTACAGCTGTATTTTTGAGATTCTTCAGGGAATCTGAATATAAAAGGAGTCTAATTCAACAGTGGGGACAGGGTGTGCAAACACAATCTTTACATTTGAAAAAGTACATTTGATGTACTCAAGAAATTATTGTCTCAAATTGCTGAGAATACTGATGCCAATCTGATGGACTTCAGAAAAGATGATTCTTAGAACAAGAAGGCTGTGGGCAGCTACAGATGAAGTTGTTCTAATTTCAGTGCATAAAACTAGTTTCCTTGGTTTTTTTTGTTTTACTCTCTGGTTATTATTATTACTATTATTATTATTATTAGTTTATGTATTTTTGCTGCTATTTTTAGTAGGGAAAAGTCTTAACTGTTTTTATAATTTGAGAACCTTTAATGAAAATGTAAATATTAATACTATAATTATTAATTTTTTTGTAACTTGCATGTTGAAGAAGTTGCAGCTTAGGGTTTGTAAGATTGTCAATGTTAGAGTTCTGTTCTTTCTTTTTGTTGATGGGCATGAATATGCTCATTTGTTTTTGTATATTGCCCATCCCTTCCTTACAGCCAGAAGCTCTAATGCTGCTAGATCACTCCGTACCGCCCTTACATGGACATGGCAACTGACTTACACATTCACTCCCATCATCTTCATCTCCTGTGTAGTACACTCATAGATTTTTACACTCCCACTCCATCCACCCTAAGCATTTTTTCTTCCCATAAGTTCCCCTTCACCACCCCTTTCTTTAGCATTGTTAAAATTTTATGTGCAGTCATCCATTCCTTAAAACACACACACACAAAAATTATAGAAAAAAAGAAAATGTTTAAAAAAATATATATCAAATTGACCAAAAAGGCAAAAAAGCAACAAACTTTGCTTTTCAAAAAACATTGTATGTGTAGTTATGCAAACAAGCAAAAGTAAATTCAATAAATTGTACAGGATTTTTCAACTGCAATATGCTAACAACTTTACATAAGATAAAAAATACAACCAAAAACAGCAGAAAAAAAAAAAAACAAGTTCAAATTTGTTAAGGTGCAAGATTTTTTTCTTTTCATGTTATGTGGTGTGGATGTATGTGTTGTTGCCTCCCTGTATCGCCCTTTGTTGTAAAACAAATATATTTAAAAAGAAATAATAAACATTTTGCTAAAAAAGTTTTTAAGAAACAACAGCAAAAAAAAGCAAGTTACAAGAATGTGGCAATGCTACTTGTCCAAGAGCATTCTTACACAACTTTCTTTTGTAAATTTTTCCTTTCATGCCAAAAAACATGCGGGCAATTTGTTGATGTAAGTTGACTGTTATGAAATCAATGTGGTATGCTTTCTAAATATTTTTTTTGTTACCTTTTTTTAAAGGAAATAATGTTTTTGATTTTCATAATTTTTTTCAGTTCTCATAGGTTTTGATCTTTCTTTTGCTGATAAAGTGAATTACTTGTTCTGTTTTTCCTTTCTCTGACCTTGTTGCTGTGGCATTTTTATTTTCTACTGTATGGTTTTGTTTTAGGAATGTATATATTTAAATTTGTTTATTTTTAATGAATTTTTATTTGACTTTATGTTATGTGCTCTTTGTATATTGTCGATTGCCATATTGTACTGTGCATAGGATGGGGTGAAGGAGTCTGAGGCAGTTTGGTTCTGTTCTTTCTCAGTCCCCCTCTAGAAGCTTTCTTTCCCTTTCCCCACACAAATCACCAGTAATGTTACTTCTTTTCATGCTACTTAAATTGTATTTAACCCAGTGGTGTAGCCTTCATGTCAAGTCAAAATTGATGGGACTTCTTTAGCATTTTGGTAGTTCTCTGGGTTTTCCTACTGCAGCTCTACACCATGCTTACTTTATTCCCATGAAACTATTTTATTTCTATCAACTTTTTTCATTGCTGATTATGTGCTTGATGTCCAATCTAAATGATACTCTCAAGTGAACTCTTACCAGGTTTGTGCACCCACCATATTACTATTAGAATCAGCCTTGATAGCATCATACAGAAATGATGCAGACAGACCCTGAACCTCTAAAATTTCCTTACTACAAAAGAGGTTTGCATTATTTTCTTCAAAAGGCAGTGACTAAAAGTAAGAGAAAGCTGTAGTTCTTTACATGTGTTTTCACCATTTCTGCATGGTAATACTATGCTCAGCAGGTATATTAGGTTCAACCAACAAGTCCCTGAGACAACTGATACTGAAAACACAGCAAATAATTATACTGAACAGGAAGCTGTCACCAGGTAATAAAAGTTTAAAATAATGGTGGGAGATGGAAGGGGGTATGCCTCAATTGATTCAGAGAAGCTCAGTGTCTGGGCACCAAAATACTTGATCTTGCTCTAGAATTTTGCTGCTAGACATGATGTCAGGACCTCTCTGGAAGGTTCTGTTTCACTGAAACTCCACAAAGGTGACCAATAATTTACAACAGAGAACAGACAGCCCAGCAGTAACTTGGGATTCATGACCTCTCAAACTCGGTACCTTCCTTTTGCTCATGAGCCATCTGTTGGTAAACACTGCATTTACTGATGTCTGTTAATATAGTTGGAGGGTGGGGCTTAGGAAATGTTTTTCAACTAACTCCACAAGAAATCCAGTTTTATGGAATCACTTTGAGGACTATATAATCTCTGAAATGACAAGGAGATATCTGAGATAAAGAGCAGCAGTATTCCATTGTAGAAATCATGTTTTTCTCTCTACTACTCTCTGTCAATTGCAATTAATTCAGACTGCAAGAGTCGAAAATACTGAGAATGTTCATATACTAGGTTTTGTGTTAGCATCGTCTTTCCTTTGAATCAGAAACTATATTCTGAATAATTTCCTCTTTTTATCCTCAGAGGACTCAAAGCAGAATTAACTAAATACCGTTAGACTGAAATTTATGAACTCAGTGTTTTAATAAGGAATTGTTGAATTGATACAGAGAAGGAAAAGGTAAGGAATTATTTCTCTGGCAAGTATTTCATATTAAAAATAGAGTCAGACTTCAGATGAACATCAGAAGAATAGAATGAAAATTGCAAACTTTGGATGCAAAATTTCAAGTACCTGCAGGAATGGATGAATTGTGCAGCCTTTATGGATGACATTTTAAAGTTCCTCAGTTGCAGCTGGAAAAGAGAGAGACTATAAGGAGTGTTCCTTATTATCATCAGAAGAAGATGAATCTTTCAGGCTTTCTTTTTGTGTGCCTTTTGTCCTGTATCAGTTTGATGCCTGAAACTCCACTGAAGTAGTTGTGGCTCTAAAGATGAAAACCAGCGGCTGCTACAGTTTTCCATGTTGTTTTATTTATCATATTTTTGGTGCCCTCTGCATTCCTGGCTTGCCCACACCATCCTCACAGTTCATAAGGCTTCTATTAAATTTTAAGCACTCTGTCTTTTCCAGTGGCAGAGGACTCTGACTGGAGCTCAGCTCCAGAGGTATGAATTATATATCTATAAATATGCTCATAAAGCAAAAAGCAGGGCAGCTCCAAGGCTTAAGTAGATCTTTTGTATCCCCAGTGCTCTTGATAGTTTAGAGAAAAGCACAACTCCATGGAACTGGTATATGTGTTAGATTAAAAGACTAATTTTGAATTAATATATGCACACTTTCTGGAATGAGGTCAAGCTGGGCTGTTTGGTATAAGATTTCCAACCTCACAGACTTCAGTTCTCTCAGAACTCCTTCCAGTTTGGTGTTAAGTTTTTTGGGGGTTGGAGGTTTTTTTTTTCATCTACACTGTTGATGAACAAATAAGTTTTGCATCTGTGTCACTGCAGAGGAAACAATTTTATCTGGTTCTCTTTCTTTTGGTTCCTTGGCATTGTGTTGTCAAGAGGAGCTTTTTTAAAAACATATTTTATATTTGAGAAACATCTGTTCCCTGCTTGGGGGAGAAAGCACAAAGTAGGTGAAAAATAAATCTGGAAAATGGTTGTGAAATCTTTGGATTGCTAAAGTAATCCTGAACTCACTGCATACCAGTGAACACTTTTAACAGGTGCTTAACAGCCAACAGAAAAAAAAAAAAAAAAAACCAAACACCACTACCAGGAAACAGCCTATATCATTCACGAGCAGTTTCTAAGTCTTACATGAATATTCGTTTGAGAGCTGTGGCCCAAACTTGCTTTTTGTTTTTTCTTTTTTTTCCACAGCACAGAGCAATTTTGAAATTGAACCTGTAAGTTTTATTCAAGGCTGCAAAGCATTAGTTTTGCAATTGAAAAATGGGTAGGCATTGTGAGGAGAAAAGAAAACTTGACAAACGTAAAACCTCTCTCAAACATATTTCCCTTCATGTTAGGTTTTCCAGGGGCTCCTCTTTAGCTTTTTCTAGAGGCCTAAATCTATAAAATATTTGCTTTCCACAGCAAACATTCAGGATCTAAATCCTGCATAAGATATTCTTGACAACCAAGTGGCTTTTTAGTTTTTTAAATCTTTCAGTGTTCACCTTTAAACTGATGTGGGGCCTGGGCAAGAGGCACCACTACTCCACCATCAAAGGACCACTGGCTCCGGGCAGCTTCCTGCACCCTCAGCCATTTTTTTCTGTGAAAGATGCTTTCCCCCTACACACACACTCATAATTTGCTGGTCATCAGACTCCCTCTCATGCCTCTTCGTGTAGAAATGTAGAACCCCTTACAGAGTTGTTTGCAGATATGAGATCAAAGTTTGCACTTGCTCCATAGATATTGGTGATCATATTTCTCACACATTCCTGGGAGCTTTTCAGGATTTAAATTCCCTGTTATCATTAAATAACACATTTCTCTTAGACTGAGTGGCATTTTTATCATGCTGTTTTCAAGGATATTTTTATTCCTCTACAAATCAAATACTCCAAGAAGTATTCATTGTGCTTGCATCCTGTTAGACCTCCATCTTCAAGTTTGCTATGAGTTTTGTGTAGATGCCTAACAATGCAATGAAAGAGAAGCCAGATTTGATACCTAGAGTGCTTTTTCTGACTTACTGTCACACAGCTTTATTTGGTCTCAGTTTCTTCTGTTACAGACAATAAAAAAATTAAAAATCAAAACATTATTACCACCCTTGCATCTACGCACAAAATACCCACAAAAGTGTAACAAATTAACTCCTTGATGGAGACGTGATGCCTAATGAAGGACCTTAAACAGACTCTTAATTTCTTGAGTATGCAAGTAACCATAGTGTGGATCATTGGGCAATTTGGAATAAAAACTAGTGATGAGATTAAATAATTGTATCAAAATTAATCTGGTGCTCCTGGTATGAAAGTTATTTCTCTCCTCACATACACTGAGAGATGAAAGCTTTGTAAAACTGACTCTGTCTTATTGCCTTCCATCTAACAGACTTGCTGGCATCGAAAAGCTCCATTATTTTCTCCATCACTTATGTAAAGCCCCGCTTATCATAGCAAGTCTATCAACTTTACTTAATATTTCAAGATGATTGTGATTATTTTTATACTTCCAGTAGTCTTGATCATTATCACAAGTCCTCGATAGCAACAAAAACTATATAACTATAAAACTATATAGATGCAAAGGTTATTGGGGCAAAAAGAAGGTCTTCGTATTATATGTAAGATATGTCTGATTCCTTCCAGAAAATTAATCATTAACAGGACCAAAATAACTTCTCTTTGGACGAAAACTACCCAAAATATTGCTCCAATGAGTGGCAGATCAACTACATACTGATGCTGTAGGCCAGTATAATAGCTTTTAAGAATAAAGGTACTTAAAGGCTCCAGATGAGCAATTAAAAGCTGAGAAACTTTTTTTTCCAGTTGAGTGTCACAGATGATGAATGAAAATCACAGATGAGTATTGCAATTGAACAGCAAAACACTGATCTTAAGAAACTGTTTAAAGGAACACTATCTATCCCTGACTTTCTGGAACTTAAATTCCAGACTCATGCAATTTGATGAAATCCTCACTTAAATACTGTTACTTTTATTCATTTTTTACCAGGCTCACAGATGATCTTTCCACCTAAGGCATATTCCAAGTTCATCCTGAGACCACCTGTTTGCATAGATTATAGATGCTCTACTCAAGCCATGGATAGGCCTTCTGGACACACATAAATCATATTACATGCTCTAGTTTCTACATTGCTCAGAAAACAGCTCAGATGCTTGAGCACAAAATGCAGTGTAGCCATTTGGCAGACTACACTTTAGGCTTTTTTACATAATTTTTTTGAAAGCATGTCATTTGGAGACATTGATATTTATTTCTTTATTCTCTCTGCAGTAATGAAATAGATATATGAAGATACTGAGGAAGCTCAGAAAACTAAACAACATGTTCAAATTGGCCCTTTGTATCTTAACTTAAAACTACCTTTGCATGAAAGTATGCAAAATACTGCATTTCTTATTTTGGCATAATTTCTACCCTGGTACCTCTGAGAGAATTCCCACTGTTTCAATTGATTAAACTGTGTCACCACTTAGTTTCCCATTAAGGAAAATAATAAACCATATTGCTATTTCAGCTATCCAGATTTAATCAAACTGTTAAGTACCTTTTTCAGTATATTTCTATCTTCAATGTGTAATTTGTTCAAATATATTCTCTCCAAATACATTTTGATTTTAGACCATATTCCTTATAGACATTCCATGGACATTACTGGCAGAATTCAATGGGAAACAAGAGCATGTAATATATAGGGTAGATTTGAGAGAGTAGAATTTTTGACCCTGATGTATTCAGCATTGTAACAATGCCAAACTGTTCATTAGCAGTTATTAATACAAAACTAAAACCCAGAATTATTTATATAGAAACTATAATTCCTTTAGTACATCCTCCTTAAGCAAAGGTGAGTATAAATCAAAATTTCCTCTGCATTAGGAATACTTCTTACTGAGTCACACTCCTTCGAACAGATCTAGGTTATTCTCATGATGTCAGCTGAACAATTCAAGTTATATTTTAAGCTGCTTACTTAAATGGCTAGGCAAAGAAAAATTACCCAAGAGAAAATTTATACACAAACTTTCAAAAACAATATCATTCACTCTAAAAATAATTGTTGATGACCTGTATATCAGTAGAAGACTACATAATCAGAACTAAAGGAATTAGATAAGTTAATAAGATTCCACACATTTTTTTGTCCACAATATAAAACAATTGAGTGTTAACTACCATAGACTCAAAAGTAGAGGTGCAGTCACATTATAATATAGAGACAACACAGGGCTATTACTCTAAAAGTAGAAATATTGCTGCTCAGAATCCAAATCATAGAAATGATGTACTGTTTATCTTGTTTCATTTGCAGCTTATATTGTTGTAAGGTACAGATGTTACATCTATAGCTTTATTGTTCTGCTTGAAGAGGAGACCATAAGTCCACGTTGTTTTCAGCCCTCTGTAGGCAGGTAACCATCATGTTCGAAATCAGTAGAACTGATTGCAACTGTCTGCCAGTCAAGAAGTAACACTAGGTGTGATGACAACTGCAGTACAATCCTGGGCTCAAGTGCTGACTTGGTTGATCAAAGTCCTTATTCAGTTTTTTTGTCAATCACAATAAAATCTATCTTAATTTTTAATCAAATTATAGTAAATGAATATCAAGAAGAATGAAAGATGAAGATAGTATGGCACTAGTAGCCCCAAAAAATGCAAGGAAAGGGACATTCCTAGTGTCAAACAGAATGCTAAAGAAAAATTAAAAAGAGATGAATTATGAGTAGAGCTCTGTAACTTCATGGACCCAGTAAGTACTTGGTTCTTATTTCATCCCTCACTTTCATGAACCTTCCCACAATTTAAAAGCCAAACAATGATCAAGAAGAAATGGATGAATGGAAAGTGCCTTAGGGAAAGGACTTATATACTGCTACAGAGGGTGAGTATATTAGAATGGCAGAGAAGAAATACCACTGTTATTTTAAATTAAAATAATCAGAAGAAGAAAAACTGGCAAGATGAGTGGTGGAAAATATATCTAGGAGAACACTGGTCTATAGTAGTCTAAAGTAATTAATTTAAATAGTCTTCTAACCAAATGTTTTAAAAAGATCACTACCAAAAACTTGAAGACCACAGAGTCACTTGAGAGTATCTCCAAAAATCAAAAAATTTGAGTCTGCAAAAATTCTGGGTATTTCACTGTACATACCTAGCATAGGTAGGAAGTGGAACATTCACTTTACCAATGGCTGAGCAGGGTGGGAGGGAACAATGAAAGGCAGCCCCAGGAAAGTAGGTTGGTAGTGTAGTTAGAGAGAGAAAGCTGACCTGTGACAGCTTTTCATAGTGCCCAGATCCTCTCTCACCCTTAATTGAACTGAGAATGGTGCATTGTGTCATTAAAATGTACTAATCTTCTTTTTTTTCTCTTTTCTATCCCAGGAGGTGAATTAGTTATCCCTCTACTTGTAGAAGACCCTTTAGATATCCCTCCTATTGCTACTCGTGCACCTTTCATTACACTTCCCCCTACCTTTCGCCCCCTCCTCACCATTATTGAGACCACCAAAGATTCCCTGTCCATGACCTCTGAGGCGGGGTTACCTTGCTTGTCGGACCAAGGCAGCGATGGTTGTGATGATGATGGCTTGGTGATATCTGGGTATGGCTCAGGGGAAACCTTTGACTCTAACCTACCCCCTACTGATGATGAAGATTTTTACACCACCTTCTCCTTGGTAACAGATAAGAGTCTTTCCACTTCCATCTTCGAAGGTGGCTACAAAGCACACGCACCCAAGTGGGAATCCAAGGACTTTAGACCTAACAAAGTCTCCGAAACTGGTAGGACTACTACCACGTCTTTGTCCCCTGAGCTGATCCGCTCCACAGCTTCGTCCTCGACTGTGATGGTTCCCAAATTGCCAGCCGGCAAAATGAATAACCGTGAGCTCAAACCCCAGCCTGACATAGTCTTGCTTCCGTTGCCCACTGCCTATGAGCTAGACAGCACAAAGCTGAAGAGCCCGCTAATCACTTCCCCCATGTTCCGTAATGTGCCCACAGCAAACCCCACGGAGCCGGGAATCAGACGGGTTCCGGGGGCCTCAGAGGTGGTCCGTGAGTCGAGCAGCACAACGGGGATGGTCGTCGGCATTGTGGCTGCTGCCGCCCTCTGCATCCTCATCCTCCTGTACGCCATGTACAAGTACAGGAACAGGGACGAGGGGTCCTATCAGGTGGACGAGACGCGGAACTACATCAGCAACTCAGCCCAGAGCAACGGCACGCTCGTGAAGGAGAAGCAGCAGAGCTCAAAGAGTGGCCACAAGAAGCAGAAAAACAAGGACAAAGAGTATTATGTGTAAAAAAGAATAATTATTTATATATAAATATATAAATACTTAATGAGATTTAACTGAGATATCAGAACCATTGCAGTGAACGAGATGATTGGGAGATATCATTTGTGGGAAAAAGTATTGGGAAAAAATTTCAGCAGTGACTGTTAATGTCTAAGTCATCACTTGGAGTCAGCAAACTTTGCCCTAATGTATTATAAAGCACACTAAGCGTTCTGGAGATGGCACGCACAGCTCTGCTCTGTTAGTGAACTTGGACATCTCCAAATCTCCTCCTCCGCTGAACTTTCTGCAAAGGTAGAAGACTTCATGGCTTACTTGTTTCATATCTCCAAGTGAGTCTTGAACAATGTTCGTGATCCCTGACTGTATCAATAATTTNTTAAAGCTCCCAGCGCATCCCTTGACAGTTTAAAAAAAAAAAAAAAAAAAAAGAAGGAAAAAGAAAAAAAATACAAACATTATTAAACAACAAAGAAATATTGAACAAACTGATCTGGCCGTGTCCAGCATACACATAATTTTTCGAGATTGGAGGAGGGGAATAAAAGATTTTGGAGATTGTTGGTTTTTTGGTTTGGTTTTGTTTTGTTTCTTGAGTTGCTTTTTATTTGGTTTCTTTGGTTACTTTTGGGTGAGGGAGGGAAGACTAAAGTGGAATGGTGTGGGGGGTACCCAGGAGATGACTCGAGAAGAAATCTCGGAAAAAAATTCATAATAAATAAAGAGAGACTATTACCATATACGAACTCAAAAGCTACCCATGGTGTTTACTCTGCATATCTGGTTGTATTGTCTCTAGAATCCGTCATCTTGTAATTAAGTTGTTTGCTAACAATGCAGTGAAAGTGTCTGATGAGTGGTGCTGAGGAAAATTGTCATAGAAAGCTGGTTCTCTTGGATCTGGCTCCAGTATTTGCAATTGAACTGAAGAGCAGATGGGTTTGGGTCTGTTCTGATCAGTCATTGGCTTTATTTGAGTACAGCACTCAGTGTGCGTTAGACAACCAAAGTATGGTTAACAATATTCGGAGATTCAAAAAAGAATGCTTAAAAGTTATTAACCATTCTGAGCTGAATATACTGTGCAAAAATAAAGGAGCCTTCCTCTGGGTTCCGGTTCTGTGACATTGCAATGCATGAAAAATGATAATAAATCAGTTTAATAAAGAGATCAGAAAGACACCACTGGAGTTCAACTTGTGACAAGACCAATAAATGTCAGAAAAGCTAAACACTTGTAAAAGAATGCAAATTAAATTGTTTTTTTGGCATATAACTGTTTTACATATGTAATATTTTAATTTTGTAGCTTGACATTTCAGATCATCTCTGTCTTTCCATTTGCCCTATTCTCCCTTTTCCTTCTCTTTTATATAAAAGAAAATAAATAAAGCTGCTGTGACACACAAAAAATAATAAAGAAAAATTAATTTAATAATATTATATATATATATACACACAGATATATTTATCATGGTATGTTTGATGGGACGGCTGGAACAGAAGTTCTGTTATGGTCTTAATGCGGAATGAGAATGTTCTTGAAGAACAGAGTAAAAAGAAACAGACAACAAAAGCAAACCTTAAAATGTGAAGGGAGCGTGTGTTTTAGCTTTGTCACAGTTACCTGTGTCAAAAAAAATCTGAAATTTTGTTTACATATTTTACTACTATTTTTTTGCTAGTATAATTTCTATATGGATACCCTGATGGTGTATATACTGTTTTATGGTTAAATTGAGAATGTCTTATGTTTTATTTAACTTATTTAATTTGGTTGTTTGGTTTCTACATTTTCCCAGTTATTGTGAAAAGGATTATCTACTGTACAGAACACTAGTGAGGTGGTTTGGCGGCCATGCCTATCATGTGCAAAAAAGCAGATGAGGGAGAGAGAGACAGAGAGGGAAACAACAAAAACCAAGATGGGTTGAGAACCCTGGGATATCAGAAATGAAAACTTTTGCTGTATGCGGATGAAAACTAATCAGCTGTTTAGGTTTAGAAATCTACTCTTGCTGGTGTTTATAAGTCGCATGAATATTTGACTTTGAAGAAGTTTCATCAGATATACACACGCACATGGGAACTTAAATTCAAAATAACAGTCTTCTCAAACACTTAGAGAAGACGCTTTCATGTTAAGAAATATTTTCAGTGCGTGTATGTGTGCGTGTGTGGTGCGTGTGCGCGTGTGTGAGGTTGAGCTTTTTTCTTTTTTATTTTTTTATACTAAAAAGAAAAAAAAGACAGGTTTTAAAAAGGTATGAAAGCACGATTTTAGATGACTTAACTGGCCGAAACTATATAAAAGTTGATTATATCTTGATGTCTGTAAAAGATTGCTGTTCTTGGAGTCTTGGAGTCTTGTGAAATGATTTCCTGCTTTCTTTCTTCCTTTCCTTTTTGCTTTTCTATTTTAAGTTAAAGGAAAAATATTTACACTTTCCTTTTTTGTGTAAGTTTCTATTGGACAGTTTTTGGGAACATGTGCATTTCTGTATGTGGGCTACTACCATATCCCTGTTGCTTTATGGACAACCTGGAGAATTTTTATTTGAGTTATCGTGATGTTATTGCTTTTTTTTCCTTTCTTTTTCTTCTTCTTTTTGATTCTTTTTCTTTTCTTAGTTGCATTTTGTTTAAAGATATGCTTAGCAATAAAATGTTCTTCCCAAAGCCCTGGATGTTGCTGCGTTTTTATTTCCAAAGGACTTCAGGGAAATTCCAGACCTTTAAAGGTGAAAATATTCTGTGATGTAAGTATCCCCCATCCCACAGGAGTATCTAGCCACCAAATTACAGAATCACGTTCATGTTTGCGTTCTTCTGTTAGTCCAGTGAAGCTTTTTTCTTTCCTTTTCACGGATATAAATTAAACTTGAGTCTGGAGTCTGTCTCTTACCACTCCCACCACCTCAGTTGCATAGTTCTCTGTAATATGGGTTTCAGTTATCTCAGACAAAAGCATACCTAGGACATTGACTTAGTATGCCCTTTCTTATGTGCTCCCTTTGAAGTATGTAGCTCTTTCAATGATTTTTATGGGATTCTGGATTCATCTTTGGCCAGGAGTCTATGTGATGTGCTGCAGGAGCTGAATTCTAGGGGAGGTTTAGATAGCTAATGTGATGCAGAAAAATGTTCACATCATTTTAGATGAGGATCTAGCTTAGGTCCTCTGAATTTATATATCACCTTCCCTGTACTACCTTAGGAACGTAGTTTATGTATTTTGGGTGCTAGATGCTAGGGTGCTAGGTGCAGACTTGGTAGATGGTCTGAGTGTTCACTTCTTTCCAGTTTACCCCAGCTACAGTACTGAATGTTCCTTGTCCTACTGGGCATTATAGTCTGATTCTGGCCATCATGCAAAATTGCCAATATCCTGTCTTGTTCAGCAAGTTGTGCAGAACTTCAGTTCACAGTAGTAGTATGGGGTTTTGACAGATTCAATCATCCCAAGCTATCTGCAATGTTTTTTACTTTTTACAGGCATCTGGAGGTCAGGCAAATGAGTGTTTCACAGCCCTTTTCTTTTCAGCGAGGGATGACTTCACCTTTTTTCCCCCTAGGTGTAATCCATAGGTCTTTTGAGCAGTGTTTTCCATAGGTTTTGTTTACAACCTAATTCAGCTCAGGATAAAATGATTGTTCAGGTATTGCCAGTGATTTTCTACATTGATTTTGCTCACATTTGCATACACAAGAATATGTATGTGTACATGCATGTGAGGTTCTTTTACTGTTTTCAGTTCTTTTATGAATTATGTTTTGACAACTTACAGATTCTCACATGTATCAAACCCGCAGGTTCTGATCTAATCTTCACTCATTTCCCTCCCAAAATCATTAAATTCCTGAGTGATGACTGGTACCTAATATTTCCAGTGCTGGAGCAATCAGCTGGCATGTGGGAGATCTGAACCTAAATATCTTTTCTAATATTCTAGAAAATTTCCTTATCACCAAGCAGTTGGTGTGCTGAAAAAGTATTTTTTTTCCTCATTACTTCTCTCAAAATCTGTTATACTTCATATCATTATGAAATATTATGTGAAGCAAGAAAATTCAACCTGACTTACCCTAACCCTCTGGCTATAATCATGCTTTTTCTCATTTTTTCTGTCACCTAATGACCATTTTATTACTTAGGCTAAATGAAAATGTCAGGAAGGAGATTTCATTGCTGCCTAAAAGGCTTGAAATTATAGTATGTCTTTGGCTCATCACAGAACCACTGAATTGTTGAGATAGAAAGAGATCCCTGGATATCATGTAGTCCAAGTACTACCACACCAAAGCAGAGTCAACTGCAGCAACTCGCCAAGGACTATGTCTATTTTTTTATATCTCCACATGTAAATGCCACAAGCTCTCTAGGCAACCTGTTCTGTGTGAGCACACTCACTGTAAATATTTTTGTTGTGGTTTCATGAAATTTAATTAATTTGTCCCCATTTCCTTTTACCCTTTTGTCCTGGCTCTCTCTCTTCTTTACAGCCCTTCAGGTGTTCATGCATATTAGTAAGATTCCCCATAAGCCTTCGCTCCTTGAGGCTGAGCTGTCCCACTCCCTCAGCCTCTCCTTGTACAACATATCCTCCAATCACTTATTCATCTTCATGTCTCTTTATCAGACTCACTCCAGTATCTGCAGGAGACACAATTGCCTTATCACCATCACCGAGCTAGGTATATAGCTCTTTTCAAGGACCAGGGCTGGACAGCTGCTCCTCTTCCCGCCATTTTCTACTGGTAAACAACATCCCACTTACTGTGTCACTTTTTGAAGATCCCTCTCTTAGATGCCTACTTCTGTATTTCCAAAACTGTTCAGCACATCTCTGTTTATTGCACAGTTGCAGAGGTTCTTCACTGAGACAAGTCGTGAAGATCTGAGCACAAATTGGCTTTAGCATTCCCAGCCCTGGTGTTACAGAAAAGGACAAGTGAGGAGCAATGTCAATGCTGGTTCCTTTTCTGACATTTATGTTTGTGCTTCTTGTCTGGGAGGGAGGGCAGACATCCAGCTGCCATGCCAGGCTATTTTTCTTCCACGAGAAGTGAGAACATACTGATCCAACAGTTTGGTAATAATGATTAAAAGACAAATATCCTTCCTGTCAATTCTATAGTGTCTTCAATCATAAGATGGTGATGTCTCCCAAGGAAGGCAAAGACACATGAGTTATAACTAATGAATATGACTTGACACTTACAACCAAAGTTAAGCATGTTACTTCTATGGAGATGCAGTTTTTAATGCAATCAGTCTGTAAGGCATTTGCAAGATCACAAAGTTCTGTCAAGGGCCCTGTAAGAACATAAAGTCACATGCAGCTGTTGCCATTTTATCATGCACCCTCCCTAGCTGCCAAGGTTGGCACTGGCTCCCTGGAAGATGTCTCTCATATGGTAGAACAAATCACTGCCTTTCCCTTCCCATATTCAAGCGATAACAAAGAAATGGAACAGCAACAAGACCTGCCTTCCAGCTGTCAGCCTCACCGGATCTGCTTGGGTTGGTAGAGATACTAGCATGAGAAAAAAGATTATTGCCTGCTGTTTGGCTCTCTGGGTGAGACCCTGGCTGAGCTCTGAGAGCACGTTTGCCTAGGTGGTATAGAAGTATTGCAACCACAGTTGTTGTGGTAAATGAAGCAGGTTGGGGTGGAAGGTCTTGGCTCCTTATTGGTGAAAGTTTTCCCACAGTAGCAACTTCTGTTGGGTTAATTAAGAAAAAAAGGAATCAGAATCTCTTATTCAATTTGGTAAAACACTGTATAGTAACCTATCACACTCTATTTTCTCTTCAGACAAAACACATTGCACAGTGCTATATCTCCTGTCTGTCCCCAAACAGTTCCCAATAACCCCATTTTTCTGTAGTGCCTGTTCATGTTGTCTTTCACACATCAGCAAATATGGTGCCATTCAAGGAAAATTTTCAGTAAATGTTGGTCTGCATGGATTAGATGTTCAATAATTTGGGCGCATGGATTGCATGAGAGAAAAGAGCACACTCAAGAGATTACGTTGGACTGCATATAGGTAAAGAAAGGCTTATTTTTAAAGTTATTAAGCTGGCTAATTCTTATTGAAAACAGGGGAAATCAGCTACATAAACACCTTTAAAAATTGAGGCCATTTCATTGTAGTAGTCAGATAAAGTTAATTAGCTAATGTTAATTGCTTGGGCTTTTGCAGTATCAAATGGTGCACGCAAGTGGTGGACAATGTTCTGCTTTTTCTCATGAGGCTTACATAACTCACCTGCCTCCAGAGTAGGAGTTAAAATGAGAGATGGTTTAGATATGTTGTAAATTGCCTGGAGACAAATCCATTTCAGCATGCTAGGATGAAACTGCATGAGCATGCTGTTTACTTAAATTCAATTGAAGTAGACCAAAAAAAAGAAAAAAACAACTTTGGCTTATTTACATACCTTGTAAAAACCCACCAGAAGCCCCAACCTGTAGTTCTGCCACCAAGCACAATGTAAAGCCACTCAGCAAGAGTTTTCATCTGCCACTCCACGCATCTTTTTTGTCAGCCTGTTTACAGAATGTAACAAAAGCACAATGTCCTCATAGGTCAGAAAAATCCTGAACAAGCAGCTGGGAAAACTTAAGGCATGTTTTTCTTCAATGGCTCATAAGCTGGGCACTATGCCTAACAGCCTTGGCTGGTGCATGTGGAAAATTGAACTCACTGGAAAAGAATTATACATATACATTTAATAATGCTGCCAAAGCCTTTGTAACACTATGAAAAAATTCACTCAGTATTTGGATTTCAAGAGTACTTATTCTATAAAGTGTTGAAACACAGAACAACAAAACAGGGCAGAATCACACCACCGAAGCAAAAGTGGAAATGAGAGAAATGAATGCTCTGTAAACCATTTGTAATTGCATCTGCATGACCTCCTTGGTGCACACAGTTCTCACAGTTTTCAGTCTTACAGCCTGGCCCAGTAATTTAAAGTTGTTACTACTATCAAGTGATGGTAACAGCAAGCCTTTAGTTATGTGGAGAAAAAGATAAATGGAAGGATCATTCACAAGGTAATGAGGACCCCCTTCTGAGGAACAGTTTCCAAGAGTTATTTGTATGAACAGATGAAGACACACAAACAGAGCCGGCATGCAGAGCACAGCCACGCACAGCAGCAGGTGAAGAACAGGGTTTTGATTTCCAAAACCAAGAATACTGAGTTGAGCTGTGCCAGGGCTGAAACTCTTTGTGTAACTTAAATCAAGCCCTTTTGTCCACAGGCATCATGCACTTGTTTACTTGTACTATGCAGGACACTTCCAGTAGGACTATTTGAATTCTATAAGTATTTGATCTCTACCACTTCTTCTACATGATATGATTATTCATTTCTGCCATTCTCTGAGTCACAAACATTAATTTACATCCATGGTTCCCTTGTGGGCAGATACTATTATCTTCCCTGTGCAAGGATGGAAATTAAGACAAAGAGACTTGCCTGTGGTTATATAGAAAATCCATGTTTGTAAAAAGATTAGCCCTCAAAGCTTCCAGACTCTCCCACTTTACTCATGCCTCCAAAGTACACTGTGGCGCTGCCAGACATATAAAACATGTAGGCCTCCCATTAACAAACACTAGCTTCTCCACATCAAGAGCTGGCTTGGTTTGATTTGGCTAAGAAGACTTAAAACAAATGGTCTAAGTGCAGGAGCTTCTAAAAAGAGAATAAAACACTTAACTAAGAACGAACCATTTGAAAATGGAAACTATGGTGTTTCTAACTGTCTATTTTAAATGTCCTGGATTTATACATTCTGGTAAATACACAGGCACGTGCATGCATTTGAACATCCAAAGCAGCTTCTAATCTGTTAATCAAGCCCTTTTCTCCCATGTGCATTATGAACTAGAGCTTACTTGTACTGTGCAATACTATACTCTGGCAGGTCTAGTCTGCCAGAGTCTAGCTTTGCCATCTGCGAACTCCCACAGAAAATCGCTGCCTGCATCTGTAATATTTTGCTATAAACAACTTTTTATACCAATTACAATAACACCAATGACAACACAATTTTATTGCATGTAATTATAGGAAGTAAGACTAAATGCCATACCACAGCTCTCCAGGGTCAGTAAGAGTTGAAGTTGATTGTTATCTCTCACAGTCTGCACTGAAATACATAGTGTTGCCAAGATTTTAGATAACAGAGATATTGTTATCTGGATAAATTGAGTCATTACTCTTACAAACATTCAGAACCTACTGAAACTTCCTTTGAAGCTAATGGCAAAGCTTCCTGACAGTGAACAGAGTGCTCCCTTTCCATAAATCTATGAATCTCTGCAAGTTTTGCTGTAAAAACGGTTTGCATTTTTCCTTTTTTTTCCTTACCTAATGGTGTTCACAGATTGTATTTTTTTAAATATTAGCCACATTATGATCATAAAGAATAACAATTATGGTATGCACTATAAAGGCTTCCTTTGTAACAGGGAAAGTTTCTGAAGGACTGTTTCTGCTCTCTCAAAGCCTTTTTAGTACAAGGATTGAGAGTATAGAAACTCTCAAGCACCTCAAAGGTTTCTCTGTTCTCCTGATGTTTCTGGGGCCTCAAAAACAAAATTCATTTTAAGTGGCCATAATATCAAGATTTCTTCTACAGAAAGGGACCTACAAATAAATGTACAATTCTTATTTTACCTACAAATAGATTTACAGTTCTTTTTTTCATAGCTGATTGCACTTCATAGCATTGCTTTCCATTTACTGATTTGGTTAGCAAAATAGAAGAAAATAAGCTGCATATACAGTGCATCTGGGTAAATGTAAGCCAAATCCATCAACAGGACTGTTGCATTTAACATAAGCATGGGCTCTTGCACTTAAGATACACATCCAGGGTGAACACATCAGAAAATACTATTTAGCACGAAGACATACTGCAGCTTGAGCACTTACTGCTGAAGTTGAGAAATGCTTTGTCACTGGTCAACAAAACATATAAAGGGGAAGTGTGTGCAAATTTGAAGCCAGTTCCTGATTTTCTTACATAAATTAAATTATATATACTTCCCTCCTCAAATTCTCTATGTATATGGGACCTAATGTATCCCATATACTAAGGATCATTTCTTGCATTGGCACCTCTGCAGCTTCATGGAAGCTAAAATTCTCGCACATCCTTGCTCAACAATATGAAGTAGAACTAGAACTTCTTGTTTATAAAAGCAATTTAAAGCCAACACCAAATGTGAAATATGGATGCAAAATGCTCATTTTGTCCCAATTAGAGCAGTGTCCAGCTAGGTAAATGTTTTTGCTCGTATTTGCATGATTGAGGGAACTCAAACTCCATTTTCAGACCTTGAAGACTCCACAACACAAATACATGTGTATTATTTTAATGCCATTACATGGCAATATTTGTGCTGAAGAGTCTTAGCCCAAGCTTGTTATTTGTGGGGGGAGGAAAACTTGGCTTCAGCTTAACCAGCAAACAACCGTGAGCTGAGTCAAAACCTGGCACCTAATGGTCATTCACCCATCTAACCTAGAAAGATTTTGCAAACTAATTGATCAATGAAAAATCTTACAGAATGATTTCCACCTTTATTCGGGGGATTTCTGAGCTATAAGTAATAGTCACCTTTACACGTCTGCCACACAGTTCAGGCCAGCAGAGCACTAGTACTAGACCAGTAGCACCAGGCACCACACATCTGCACTGCTGACAAGGTCTGTATGTCCATGAAATACCAGACAAACCTCAAGTGTCTTTAGATGTCAGGACACCAAAAGTAGAGGAGCAAATGCTGGCTTGAAGATTATAAAAAATTATGGGCACATAACCTGCAGTGGCACTACCCATTTTTGGAGGTACGATGTGCTCTTGCTCCTACCCTTTCATAAGCATCATTCAGACTGTAGTAATGACAACAAAATAAATAAGTTTTAGCACTTCACTGCATAGGCTTTCACTGTCTCTGTATTTCTAAGCTGTAGCCCTTTGTCTGCAATGCAGACAACAATGAAGACAATGCAGCAGCCAGGAGACAGCCACAAAAATAGTGAGCTCAGAGGCTTGTTAAGAGCAGAGATGTGGAAATGCATCCTCCCACAAAGTGCAGGACCACATGTATGGCTATTAAAACCAAAATCTGCAGTGAAACTTTATTGAAGCAGAGGGCATGCCAGTGGGCTAGCCCAAGCATTTCTTTATTACTTGATTTTCCTTTTGTCTTGTCCCTTTCTGAAAATAATAAAAATCCAAATTGAAAGGCTAGTGAAGTAGGGAAGTAGCAGACTGTACAGATGAAATGCTCACCAGTTTTGGGAAGGAGGGGAAAAGGGTCTGAAACTGTCTAACACACACAGTAAACATAGATACGTGAGCTTTATGCTAAGAATATTTCTGTTTCTGTGCAGTTATCTCTTACTGCCAGAATAGCCCTAAGGATTAAGATGGTTTATTGGGATCAAATGCCTTACAGATTATTATAGTGCTGACTGTTTACTCGTTCACATTAAAATATAGATCTACACTTATATCCCTTTATGTGCATCTCTCAATCACAAATTATTTTTATTCCCTAAATAGGTCAACCCAGATTCCTAGACTATCCTATTTTCCATATCCAAGATAAATCTCTAAAGACATCTTGATAGTCCTATGTAGGTAGACTATGCCTTAAAAAACATTGTCAGCAATCAGATCTCAGCACTTGCTGACAGTGATTAACACAAAACTTTTGCTATGGGGTTTTTTAGGCAATGAATGGGTTAGAGGCTGAATCATCTAATGATTAAAGTAGCTGAGGGTTGCAGGGAAGGAAATCTGGAGCCTGGAACATACTTTCTGCTGGAATGTCAACTGTGCTTTTAGAGGTATGAGACTTTGAGGCCATTTAATTTGTCTGGTGTATAAGATAGGTGTCTTTTAACAAAAGGGTGGGGAAAAAATACAAGCCAACCTCTTGCTGTCAACAGTTAAATTTCCCTTTAAAACAGAGCTGAGGTTCTGCAATCTCACCTGGCTTCAGCCACCTCTATATTCTTCCTAAGCCTGATGCGCAGAGCCAAGCACCCCCACAACTAGATACCTAACAGAACCCAGCCTGACAAGTGTGGTCTGAATTCAGATGAACTGATACTGTTTTGTCCTGTCCTGTCACTGAAAAGAGCCTGGCTCCATCTTCTTTACACCCTCCCTGTCAGAATTTATGTGCATTGATGAGAACAGGACTAGGTCCAGCACTGACCCCTAGGATTCCCCAATTGCTGGCCACTGGCCTCTAACTAGACTTCATAGCACTGATCACCATCCTCTAGCTATAGCTGTTAAGCCAGTATTCAATCCACCTCACTGTCTCTGCTTATCAACCCCATAGCTTCAAAGCTAGTGGTTTAGGTACATTAAATGTGAGAATGCCACTCATGGTGCCTGATTCTTGCACAGGTGCCCAATGGTTCCCATGTTTAGGAAGCTGTTGACATGGTTTTATTGATGACCTGTTACCTTTTGTCTGGGCTTTATTCCCTGGATTGTTCTGCATTTTACCCAGAAACTATATGATGGAAGAGATTTCTGTGGGAATTGGATATTAGGTCTGCTCACAGATATTTTAGTAGCCTCAGATTTTTTTTTTTCATTCTTTGCTCCACAGTAGTCTTTTTACAAAATGAAGAATAGAAAACATTTGCACTTGCATAGCCGGCAGTACAGTGATGCAAGTCTGGGTTTCCATGTGTCCCTCAAGCAAGAGAGACTCCAGTGTTCTGCTAAATCATAAATTAATCTCTGCAGGGTTTGCCTTGGTTCTTGCATATTTTATCCAGAAATCAGGATGCTTATGTTGAAATTAACTCAAGAATCTTAAGCTTGCATACATCAATAAACACAGGCAGAAAGAGAACACCTCATTCCTGCCTGAAGCCAAGAAAAACCTTGTGCCTGCCTGAAGCCATGGTTTCCAAGTAAGAGGGTAATGATGCACACTGTAAGCCATATAAACTGATCTGCCTTGATACACCTTACACAGGACCTCAGCACCTGTTTAACATAACAGCCCTGTGAATGTTGGCATGAGCTGTTTCTTTGCATCTCCATATAAGATACAGGCAAGGGTACAGGATAATGACTAAATCCAGTCTGAATGTGCTTCAGGTGCTAGAAAAGCACAAGCTAGTCTCAGAGGTTTTCCATCACATCAAATATGAGCTAAGAAACAAGCAACATTCCTGACAGCTAAAGGCGCAGATGTGGGCTCACAGCAGCAGGTTGAATTAGTGGCCTTTTACTCCAGACATCATCCAAAACAAGTTTGATGTGAAGCTTTTCTAAGTAATACCTGGCAGTTGGCTGCAGAAAAGTAGGAAGCCTTCCAAGTGAAGTACACGAGGTGATAAGAGAAAAAATGTAATTTGTACAAAGATACTTTAGTCAAGGCTCTGAGTGCAATAGTTCTGCAGTTAACAAATGTGCTTTCAGATTGTTAATAGCCATTTTCATCTGGGTCTCATGTCCCACAGCTCAGACAAAGACAGTGAACTTTAACATAATAATAGAGAGATGTTTGGGAGGAGGGGGATGTGTTCATTTATGTTGTTTTCTTTCATGTATTCTGCAGCTAGAATCAGAACATGACTGTCTAACAGCAGATTTCTCTAGACTGGTGAAAGTATGAGGGGCATCAAGTCACCTGGGACAATTTTTTTGTGATCAAGTGCTGTTTCAGGGTTTCTCAGCCTTAGAATAAAGATAACCAGGTTATTAGTATTCACCTAATTTAAATCACATGTTTCTCTTGAACATCACAGAGGTTGAACTGGGACCCATACAGAGTGCTGTCTTCCAGGCATTATGTTTGTGATACAGGGCACTACCCACTGCAACTGAGCTGAGATTCACTTAGTAACACCTCCTAAGTAGTTAAAAGCTTATGAAGACTTTCTCAGCGCTCTTGGTTTAGCTCTGACTTTGTCAAAGTCTTCTCTTACAGAATATTATGATGAATAAATATTTTTCAGTAATATACCACCTCTGTAAAAGTATTCTGCAAGTATCCAAGGAACTGCACATCAAATTGTCTGATCTGATTACGCTTGCCAACCCCACAGAAAGAGCAGTCTTTTCTAGTGTCTTCAGCAAAAACTGGACACAGTGATCAAATTTTGTTTTCTGCTTTTGAGGTAGACATCTCAAACCTCACAAAATAGAAATCTTTTTGAACAGACAAGCTTGGTATCAGGCTTCAAATTTCAGTTTACAAGTATGGACTGTACCAAGAAATTACAATAAGAAATTATAAGAGCAGCAATGAAGGTCTGACATTAAAAAAAAAAATTAAACTATCTAATTCATAAAGCTGAGTCCCAAAGGTTATGATATGGATCATCATCTACAGGGAGAAATCCCAGTGGATTAAATCCACCTTAAAATCTCAAAGTGTTTGAGAAAAGATGGCAGAATTATGAGTGTTTCATCTCATATGAGGAAGCAGTGACATTTAAAAAAAATGGGGGTTGTGCATTCTTGCAGTTACGTAACATCAGAAGCCAGTCTAGACCCAAATCTGTGATCCACAGATGTTGTCCATATGCTTTACTCCTAGATAAATATGTCATACTCATTTTTTTATTTATTTGTAATAGCACTTATTCCAAAATTAATAAGAAGTCGATTAACATAATTCAGAGGGAGGCAGAGATTTAAGCAGGAAGAGCTGTTCATAATTAAAGGTATACTTTACTTTAATACCTATATACTTTTATTACTTCTGATTTGAATCAAAGGATCTGCAATCTCACCTGTAAGACAGATGAAAAATTACTGGGAGAAAGGAATCAGGAAACAATTGGTAATAAAAGACAAGTTAAAAAGGCTCCCAAGGTTTTGGTAGGCTATTCATGTCTTAAAAGACAGATAAAATAGATCTCAAAATCATTCACCATTAGTTATTCAGCCTATTTCAGAGCTGCTTTACTAGGATTAGGAGGTACTGCAAATTCTAAACCTCCCACTTTGGCTCCTGTGATTTATTAGACACCCATAGTTTTTAAGGGTTGGAATGCAGCTGCAAGGCAATGATTCAATGGAAATTAAATAGCTCATGTCATACTCATCAAATCAGTGCTGTTCAATGCAGCTTAACTACTTGAAACCATCACGTTAGCTCATTTTAAGAGACAGGTACACTCTACTTCACCACACATCTCTTTTATGCTGGGGATTCAGGAAGAGGGGTCACAAATGGCTCTTTCTGGCAGTCCCAGCCCTTATCTTGGAGCCCTGCACTACCAGGGTATTTATGCTTCTCACAGGGGCAGAGGATGCCACACACCAGCTCCTGTGCTGCAGGTAAGGTTGCAGCCAGCACCAGGGGAAAGCACAATCAGGCTGCGAGTTGGCAAGCCAACAAAATGGCTCGTTAATTAGGTCTCCTCTTCCAACTGCTAATTTAAATAAACAGCAAATTATAACACGATGTATGCTTTTACATTAAAACTTTTTAAATTGGCTAACTTTGTTTTTCCATTATACTTTCACCAGACCCTAAGAACTGTTCAAGATTAACACTTCTAACGCCTTAGAAAGCACAAAAATGATCAAATTATTGTAGGAAATAGTGCAGATCTGCAGAATAACATAAGTTCAACATTTTCAGTTAATAAACCTGGGCATGACCAAGACAAAGAAAATAACACTTTGCAGAAATTCAGTTTATAGGTTTTTTAATATTTATCTATATAAATATATTATTTATATCTATATATAATTTATATATTATGTATCAATATATTATTTATCGTAAATAATAAGTCAAATTAAACTTCTCAAAAAGCCAAACTTTGCATCATTCTTATACTTCTTCATATTGATATTAGTAAAAGTATTAATAAATGTTTTTTTGTGATTACAAACCATTTTTCTAAGTGTTTTTTTTCTCTAGAATATGAGACTTATGTACACACACGTACAATGTGTCCACTGGTTAGTTATTTAATCTACATAATATGCTTTAATCTAGAACTTAAAAATTGTGTTTTATACATTCTCCACGAAAAAGTGGTTATGTCAAACTTTTCAAAACTCAAGGAGACTTCACTAATGGCATATAAAGACCCTTGCAACCAACACACATCCTTTATCTCGTTTACAAATATTTTGTGCACTGCAAGGTTTAATTGCCAACATTGTTCCATTACTAGAAACCATGTTCCCTTCACATATCAAAGCTAAGCACTGTACATTTACATTATAATTCAAATTCTCTTATAATTGCTTCAGAATCTAACAGAGCTTTAGCAACAAAAATTATAATTGGTTTCAACAAAACTTATAATTGCTTTCTACCCTTCTTATTTTAAGAAGTCTTCTGTAAGAAGTTTATAAACAGCAAGTTCAGTACTGCCACAGAGATCACTGCCTTGCAGTCTGGAGCCAGAAAAGCCTAATAAGTCATCACTTCTGCCTTATATGTGTGTGTGCTTATGTGAGCATATAAATATTATAGGTATATCTGTGTATGAAATGTTACAGAATTTCCCCCTCTGCTGCCGTTTCTGCCCACCAGCTTGTGTAAAACTGGAACAATTTCTCTAGAAAGGTGCCAGTCCCCATATGAAGACTTGAAGGACACTCTGTGTCTGACTAGTTGTCTTCAAGCTTAATCTGGTTTATATCCAGTTTGGATGTGCCTGGTCTTAAGTCCTCTCTCTGTTAAATAAAAGGCCCTTTTGGTATAAGGTATTTTCTCTTTAGGAAGATATTTATTCACTCTGCCCAAGCTTCCTCTAAAGCTTTTTAATAATTCAAACATGCTGATTTTGTAGCTTTTTTGCTGCAGGATGTTTTCTCCTACTTGCAAACTAATTTTGCAGTTCTTTTCTATCCATTTCCACAATTCAGTGTTAGGAAAACATATTGGATATAGAGACTGAGTGTACAGGTCCACTGCCAGTCTTCAGCATCTTATCAGAAGATTACACTACCACGCCTATTTCAACTCATATTTCACTCCTCACATGTGAAAAGAACAAAAGCAATTGTCACTAAAATGTTCTCCCAAAGGCCTTTAAAAATGCATTCCATTGCCATGACATGATTTCCCTGTGCTCTGTAGAGTAGGACAATCATGGAAATATAGATCAGCAATAGCCCTATCTCTTGCCCTTTTCCTAACAGTGCTATGCAGACAAAGTTGTTAACTCTGTTACAGGATTTTGAAGTATGCTCCAAGGGTTTTTCTGGAACATCACATGATCCAGATGCTCTGTGCATCACTCCGCTAAATGCCTATTTTACAGTCACCTGGTGTCCTAAGAAACTGAATTCAATGGCACACGCACATCTTTCCAATCCTATTTACCCATGGCTTCAGCTGAAGACAAGTGTTTACCCAAAGCAATCAGTCCTGCCACAGCCCAAAAGGATGAGTGCTGAGAGCTAAATCACCAGTTTCAAAACCAGTTAAAGATAAGTTTACATTAACATTTATTTTTATCTCTATTACATGTGATGTAACATAACTATAACATTAACATTAGCCTTCGCTGTATATTTTTGAAGTACATTTATTGAAGCAATTAAAATTACATTTAACCAGACAAGAAGCATGGGCCTCACCCCACCATTACCATAGCAACACAAAAAGCAGTAAAAAGGGTGGAAGGCTCTCATTCTCAATAAATAACATGACACAGAGGGGATAAGCCAAAGGATTCACTCTCACCTCACACAAGTGAAGGTAAGGATGATATGAGTAGAAGGCAAGAAATCAGGGCATAGATTAGTTTAGGATATAATCAAGACTGAGCTGAACTTTCTTTATTCCACATATTTACAAGCCCCAAAAAACACACCCTCAACAAACAGAAAGGAGAATAATCCCATGGATTGCACCAGACTGAGAGTTGCCTCCAAGTAGATTGCAAGCTGCAGCTTTCCTGTCTCATGTTCCGCCACTACAAATATCTGGTTGCTCCTCTTATGCCAATGCACTCATCGTGTTGCTGAGAGTTGGGGTGAACATGGTGTCTGTTTTGCATTACAGCACTTTCAAGGCACTCTGCACATGGCTAATTCACTGTCAGTTATTTTCAAACAAAACAACTGTTATTGGTTTGTCTCTCCAGACAAAAGCTAAGGTCACAATTGCAATAACGCCTTTTTTATTTTTCTTGTAAAGACCTGGGGCTTTTCTTTTAATTACTTTGGGTGTGTTCTTGTGAGGTACTAATGCTGAGAAAACTTTACATAAAGTGAGTCAGAAAATTACAAGCCAAGAAGGAAAGTGCCAATTCTATACATAGTTTTCACATACCACAGTTTTGAAAAGAAACTGGCATCTGCTCCCAATGAGAAAACAGCTGAGTTTAGCTATGCAGTATCGTACCCAATGGGGCTACCACAGTACAGCTGTAGAAACTGTCATGAGGAGCAGCAAATCCAATTTCATTCCCTCCATCCTCATTGTGAGATAAGAGAGTTCTGCTATTTCAGGCTAAAGATTACTGATCATTTCCACATGCACACCCATGTCATGCTCTTTTAACATTCTCATATGAGCACTGGAGATAAACTCCATGGCAGTAGAAGTTAAAAACAGACTTGCTCCACTGCAGCAAGAAGGAACAGAAAAACAATAGCTGTAGCAAGAACAATAGAAACAGCTAAATTATTGAAAAAATATTTGGGATGGGACACACTTTGAGAATCAATCAAATGTAGATAGGCACAAATGATTCCAGCCATTTTATTTTTCTTCACTTTTGACTCACTTGAACTAAGCCACTTTTTCCCCCTGTTGTCACCAGGGTAGCACCTTACCACAGCCTGGGGACTCAGAATGGTTTACATCAATGGAAAGGGCAAATTAGACTTACCACCATCCCCACGTATGGTTCCTCCATTTAGTCTGCCAGCAATTCAGTGTTGATGATGACCATATCTTGTTCTAGTCAAGCGCTTGTCCCCTAGGGCCTGACAGGAGGTCAGTACCTAATGCCACATGGATGATGCAGATAAATAACACCACCCATTAATCCCAGTTACTGTGTGCCAAACTCAAACCTTGGCTGTATTATCGGCAAAGTTATTGCCCCTCTTAACTTGCATTGCTGAGCTCTACAAAGTAGATCAGCAATTGTATTAAAGGCATCCTAGGGATGGATTTTGGTTCATTGCTACCAACAATCCAATGACATCAGTCTTGTAGCTGTAACTTGTACAAGATCCTCCACCACCTGTCTGAGGAAGGAACAAATATGGACATTGAAAATTCAAGAACACCTTAGCTACCACAGTATTGCAGGTGAATGTGCCTTTCAGCCTTTGTTATTCAAAGCTCTAGGAGTCATGAAATGAAAATTGGGTCTGTAGCCTGGTGTTAGAACGACCATTATGCAGTTGAGAGTCAAGGTCCACTGCTTCTTCAGTGGTATTTCAAATCTTCAAGGTTAGACAACTGAGCAATAACATGCCACCTAACACACTTCACCTTTGCAGAATATAGTACAGGCCAATAACTCAGATTAAAGCTGTGCTCATTACTAAGTGCAACTGTTCAACTAGTTAACTGTGAGTCTGAATGCCTATGAAAGTGTATTTGGTTATGCAAAAATTATGATGAAAACAAACCACATTCATCAAATACATAAACTCTGTCACCATTTTAGAAATCTAAGCAGGTTGAAAAACAAAAGAGGAAATGATGGTTCACAAATAATTTGCTGGCTGAGGGAAAACTAATGAATAATTTACTTGACAAACATCACATAATGGAAAAAAAACATATTCATAAATCTTCTTAATTGATGGGAAAAATAATTGAATAAAATCTGCAAAAAGAATGTGACAAACGAAAATGAAAATCCCCTGTCTGGTTTAAAGTTTACTTAGGATAAGATATTATAGCTGTAAATTCAATAATCTTGGGTGAGGACCACAAAAGCACAGAATCACATTCCTTTGTTTCCCCTTTTGTTATTGCTAGGACAATGAGGTGTTCAATGTTCCACTGGCATTACACAGATTTAATAGTCAGAAGGCATTAATAGGTTTTGCTTTCATAAAGCGCTGTGAGATGAAATCCTTCAGTCACCCTCCCAGTTGTCTAGCAGGAGTAATCTCTCACCTCCCAGCTCTGCAGTGACTCCCAGTCTTCTTCCTGCCTGAATTCCATGTTATCAGGGTTTGGTCATGCTGCTAAATGCAAGAATTTCGATATACTTGGCCAGGTGGCCAAGGAAAGGACTGTTTCTGATTTGGCTGGGCCACTGGGTTGCTCTCTGCAATACTTCTTACATAGTTTGAGACTCGGGTGGTCACAGGGAAAGGATGGGCTCACTATTTTCGCTTGGATGCTCTTCTGTACAAATCCTTTATATCTTAGTCAAAAACTAGGCAGGAACCCAAAACTACTAAAGATTTGAGATCTGCCTCACTATACCTCTGCTCCCTGGTCCTTCTCTGCTCCATCAGTCTTCAGATGGGTAGAGAGATAATGCACTCTCTTTGTTCCTTCTTCTCTGGTGCATCACAGTTCATCTAAGTATTTATGAAGCCTTGTTTGGCTGGGAATATGTGAAGAAATGCACGTCTGGAGCAGTGCCAGCACCAACTGTATTTCACAGGAAAAAAATGTCCTTCATTTTGCAGAGAATACGTATCCATGAGTTTGCTTTTGATGCACTCACAGACATCCCCACACAGACTGGGTTCCATAGCCTTTATTCTTTACTACTGCTGTAGGTAAATAAAAATAATTTTTTAATGGTTGAAGTATATATTAATCTGCAATGGGTAGCTGTTTTTCCACATGATCCATTAATTTCTACTAGATAAAGCACAGCATCAGCACATATGTGCTGTATTAAACAATCCTTTCCTCTCATAGCTTTTGTTTAATTAATAATCTAATTTCTGAGTTTGCTGCCACCATATTTCAATGACCTTTATTCAAAATCACACCAGTATATATTTTATCCTATTTTGTACACACTACAATAATCTCTCTTAAAGTATGTCTGGGTCCTTTCTGATTGTTCCTTCAGAGTTTGAAATTTTGAAGGGGGTGAAAGCAGGAAGCAAAAGGTTTTAATCCATGTGGAAGAGACTGTGACTGTTTTATCTGTATCCTTTGGAATGTATTCAACATTGCATGACCCAAGGAAGTGTGTGCTCTGAGAGACAAAAGTCATGCACAGGTCAAGCAGAGGACACAAACATAATACTTCATGGTGCTCTGCACCTACTGAGTTTAAGGCAATGCAGGGAGGTTTCAAAAATATTTTGGCGCTGGCAAATGCAGCAGTAAAATTCTCAGATGTCTCATAAGGACAAGAGTTGGGAGAGTTCTCATCACTCAGAAAATCTTACTTTTAATCTCTGAGTGTCTCAGTTACCAAGTAATAAAACAGTATTATCTCTTGATCATCAGTTCTTGATGATAATAGAAGTTTTATTACTAATTTCAAAGGGGGAGGGGGTTGCTAGATTAAATTAATCTCATTTTAGTTACATACTTAGAGATACCAGGTTTCTGCAGCTTTTACTGATCTTGCACTCAGTAATTAGATATCTAGAATCTCTACGTATTAGGCCCTAGGCCAAAAAATCACCCTCTATGTGTAGCATGTGCTGCATTCTATTCCTTAATTATAATTAATTACATGTTAAAAGTTTGCTACATGCTAAAATTCTAATCTTGGGACATTTTACCTGGGTCATTCTAGACATCAGATTCCTCTAGAAGTTGTGGTGTATTATAATTTTTTCATCCTGTTTCTGATTTACAGAAGGTTTTCCTGCTAGTGGTCTGTGCTAAACAGTAAATACTTTTCTTCTATATGATGTTTCAGACCTCAGAAAGTATCTGAAAGCATTAAATCTGTGTTTAGATGTTGCTCACTCTCCAAGCTCCAGTGAGTCTTACACAGGAGACAAGAGTCTATCTTACACAGGAGACAAGAGTCTATTTGTCCTTACCAAAAACTTCCACCAGTCTCTTGTAAACCTGATTACTGATGTAAGACTGGTATTCTGACATTTTTTAAAGTACTCAGAGTAAATTGTGCTCAAAATGGAGGCACTTCAAGAGGTTAGGAGACCAATGGCTGAGGAGTACTGAACAGTTCACTGTCTCTCAGAAAACAATGCAGGAGACTGAAATACTACACAGAGGGACCTCCAGAGGTAGAGAGCATGTCTAAAGAGAAGAAGACCTGAAGACCTACAGGTAACTTCTTCTGCTCTTTTTCCCTACCTGTGAAGTACTCCTTGTGGAGCTGTGGCTCTCCATTTTCTGGGAAATGGGAAAATCCCAGTTCTTGTGGATTTATTCCAGGGCAAAATATAGAAATTACAAATTTCACTCCAACAAACCATGAGTGCAGACGTGTTTGTACTGCATCAGCATTGGCCTTACACACAGTGGTGCCTGAAATGAAGGTGGGTGTCTAATCTCAGGTACAACATCTGCCAGATATCTATGAACCATTCCAGAGATTATTAAGTATTCCCAGACTCTCTGTGAAGGAGAAGTCCACAGAAATGTCTCCAAAACATCACACTGAGGCAACTGGACCCAGCAAAACCAGCGCTGGAAGAGGTGCAAGCTGCTTCCATGCACAGCCGAGATTCACAGGGAACAGTTAATACAGGGACATACATGTTGGTTCAACAGGAAAATGATGTGTTCTGCGAAGTTCCAACACCCATGATAGCCACAAGCAGGCTGGGCAAAGGAGCACCTCCAACACTTCTGCAGAAGTTGTTACTCTACCACCTAAATAAATCAAAACAGCTCTTTGGGAGCTGGATGTATACGAATCATAAAAATCCTGCCAAGCAGGTTTTGCATTGGGGTGAGACTTGGTGTCCCACTGGCTGTTTGATTTTCTTAATAAAATTTTAAAGTTCTGTACCGTTGTTCGTTTTATTTTATAGATGGAAAATGTTAGCCTAATTAATATTACTGCAAGGAACATTAAGGTTATTAGGATTCAAGCTTTCTGGCATAAAATAAGTATCAGTTTGAATAAGAAAGAAAGTTTCTAGAACACAGAGATACAATTGTTTATGCTACGGAAATGTTACACCTTTTGATGAAGCATTCAGATCCAGCTGCTGTCAAAGTCTCAATGGGCTGTGGATATGTTACAGCATGGCTGTTTTTACTTCCTTTGCCAGCAATTTATCCTCTCATCAGACATCCACTTAACAAGCAAGTTTTTCACTCTTAGCAAACAACAGCAATCTAACACATAAAAGATCCTATCCAGGTATTATGGTTGATTGCATAAATGGTTAATGCCTGTAGCTCAAAAGAAGTGATTAGTAAAATAAAAGCTGTTAATGGAAAGCCCTTAGCAGAGATCTTGACAGAGATCAGATTCCATTGAAAACAAAAAGCCACAATGATTCCTTCCCACACACTCAAGATGAGTTTGAGAAATAAAGGTATCACAACAGGGGTACATTTAAATTGGACTGGTTTCTGAAGGCGCTCGGAATACCAAGACGGTGGCACTGGATGAAAGAGCTACACTACTGAGAACAAACACACACATAAGAGAGCACTTACAAAATTACATCATAAACTTGGACAGAGCTGCACTGTCATTCTGTGCTTTCAGCAAAGGGCAGAAGTGCAGCCCTGTTGGGCTGGATACACTGTTGAAGAGAACCACAGAAAATTTGGTAGCAGCGTTTTCTCCCCTTTCGTCTCACCCTAGCCCAGTTTCTTTGTTTAATTCTAGAGACCACAAAACCTCCTCCCTAGACAGTGTGGTCTGGATACAGCCCTTAACAATTACCTGATTTTAACTGTGTTACTGAGAAGGAGCAACCCTTGATTTCAGATTGCTTGATGGCTTAATCACTAGTTGCCTTGAGCAGTTTTCCATAAAATACGTAATTTCTAGTGTCACACTTCCAGTGGGTGCCGTTATAAACCTAGATTCTCATTTCTGCTCAGACACAGACAATCATTCTAAATGCTTCTTGCTCCCTGTTGCAGACAGATATAATACCTCACCCTGAAGGGAAGTAATACAGATCAGTAAAAATTTAGGAAACATTTTTTATCTATTTATATGAGAGCAGTTATAAAAATACAGAACTGATTTCAACATTACAGAACTTCTACCAACACTTGATTATTATATCTGTGTTCTTTATTTCAAAACACCTTTGAGCACAGTCACATATCTCAAGTGGCTCTAAATTTGTGTCTGTCTGACAGTAAGTCCAAATAGTCAGAAAAATTAGAAATCTGGACCTGCATTCTCTCTCAAGTTTGTCCTCATTCCTGGCAACATCTGCAAGCTTCAGCAGCTTGAAATGGTATGTTTCTTTGGATCTCTTATACCCAACGTAAAGATAAGTGTGGTCCTCGTCTTGCTGACTTTTTCTAACTCTTATCTTTCACCGACACCCCCTGTGTCCTATAAGTCCCCAAGATAATCTTTAATCCATGTCACAAGTCTTAACCCTTATGTCAAGCTGACTGACTGACCTGATCAATCTTTTTGACCCTCTTCCTGTTCCCCTTTGCTGTACCTTTAGCTAGCTACATAAATATCCTTCACATTTCACCCTTGTCTCCTCCTTCAATAAGAGATTTAGAGGACTTGGGATCTCAAGTGCATGGACCACACCTGGTCTTTTCTGTTTTTTTTCCCTAGGAAAGCTCTTTTTCCAAGCTGTTCTTAAATCATGCCCAAGATAAGTATTTTTATCTTGTGTTTTCAAACAGGGACTCAGACTCAGACTTCTGACTGATACTTACTTTGTGGGTGACCTTAGATAAGCCAGCGAGCCACTGCTTCAGGTTGTCATTTTGTACAAGGAAAATAGAGATCACAAGTTTCAGAATTAGTGGAATTAAATAACCAGCTTGATATAACTTTAAAAGAAACTCTGAGAAGTTAGAAGAGAGAAGGACAGCTTGTTCTGAATATGAGACTTAGCGAGATGCTGCAGATTGATTGCAGAGGGAAATTAGAAGTCTAAATGAGAGATCAGAGTCAAGACTATTTCTTGTATTGAAATTCAAGTTGTGTAGCATTTTGCTTGCCATATAAATGGGGTAATTGAAGCACAGTGAATGGTTTCTCCCAAGTCACCTAGGAGGACATTGGGAGAGAGAGAGAAAGAAAATTCCAATTTAGAAATTTTCGCATTCATTAGATTATATTCCCTAGTAAAATATATATTTTTCTGGCAATCACTGAGCAAAATGCCAAGAATCTGAGCTGCCAACCCCGACCCATATTATTTCTTTGATACTGTCCAACAATTAATTCATTTCCTGATGAAAAATTAGAAATCTTAAGCTGCTAAAATGACTATACCTTTTTGGCATCACTAACCCTGAAAATAGCACTTCTTCATGAATAAGGAGCATTTGATCATTAAACAATACAGCCTTTGACAGGGGTGTAAATGTTAGCATAGAGAATTCCTACAGCTTCTCAGCACTAACATTGGCTGTCACTACTGTAATTTGTAATGTTCTGAAAGAGGTAGCTTGGTCCCCCTTATACATTTATGCATTTATATTGTGTATTTATTGCATATTTACAATATATTTATGTATTTATAAATTGTACTAACCATTTATTTCTTTCAGTTCAACTCATAATTTGGCATTATTTTAGGCATTCTACAGCTTTGCTCTACACAGGTTCATGCACAGAGGGAATTTCAAAGAAATCATATTATTTTCAGATTAATTCCTTCTAGTAGCCTGTTTTTCAAGCTGCCTTCGTTTTGAGTGCCTATCCCATGAGGAAAGGTTACTGCAGTATTTGAATAACAACCTTTTTGTAGCCAAACCCCTTCTCCATATGTGAATGGGATCAGGCATTGCACAAAGTCCATTTACTGCATTGCCATCAGCCACCAGCTCCAAGAAGAGGCAGCATTAAAGACATGAGTGGAAGAGACAGGAAGAAGGAGAGCCAGTCCCTGCACAAGACTACATACCAAAATGCATCAGAGAACCAGAAATTCTCAAGAGTCCCTCCAGGGAAATGCCTCTTTGCATTGCCTTTAATATATGTCCCAAAGTCTGACCTAAAGAGCAGGTTCAGATACAGATGAATGTGGTTCACTGGCTAGGAACATGAACCAGAGCGAGAATTTTCAGAGGTAGCAGGAAGGGTCCAGCAAAACACTGGTACTCTGACAAGCAGCTTGTTCTGCAGGAGAGAGAAGATTCTTGACGGTTTTCCTCTATGGTTTTGGGGTTTTTTTCACTCATCTCAATCTTCAGGGCTTGCTGTGCCCCCTTCCCTCATGGTGTGTCATCACTGAGAGTCCTCCAGCTAGGAGAGCAGGCAGCCCTGTCCATCAATGCCACTCTCAGAATCAACAGGGACCTATGCAAGAAAAAACCAGCTACTCAGAAAGCATCTAAATCCTATTCCAGATATGCAAGCAAAGAGGCAGAGAGCAAAGTGCATAAAAAGAACAGTGGTCTCTGAATCAGCTGGCAGTTAGGAGCAGCCAAATCCAGCACCCAGATGTTTCTCTAGTTCAGGAGCACCTTCACAGGGAAGCCTGGGCTCCACCACAATCATGAGTTCTTAGCTCAAAAAACTTGACTTCTTCTTTCAGAAGAGCAGCAGCTCCAGGGAAGAATGACTTCACAATGAAAGCAGGACACCTTGAGAAACCTCCTTCACATGATTTAGTCCAGTGACAATACTCTTGGGAGCTATCATGCAAAAACACAGATGGGAGGAAGAGATGAGAGGAAGGTTTGAAACAGGGAGTTTTCTTAGAGTGTTAAAATGCTTACTGAAGTGGTTTACTCTTATAAAATGTAGTCAGCAGCGGCAGAAGATTTTCTTTTCCTCTCCTCCTTTTTCCATTAATTCTTTTCCTTCCCCCCTTTTTCCAAAGTAACCTGGTACTCACCAGCCTTCTGGGTGCAACCTTGATCTCAAGGACAGACTTCGGTAATACATCCTGGGGAAGCTATGAAATAGCTCTTAGGTGTATAAATTTAAAAAGAAAAATCAAAAGTCAAATAATTTGTCCATATTTTCTCAGCAGGAGTTAATATCAGGTAGGAAAACCTGCCATCTTTCTGCTTTGTTTTGGCTTTTTATCTGTGGTAGCTCATTAAGACCAGTGCTTTCTTCACTGCAGTCACTGTAGATCAGTTTTACCTATCACTCCAAATGCAGAGACTCAGTAAGTAGACAAATGTATGTGGATATATATTTGCAAGCTCCTTATCTCCCAGGTTTCCTGGACTGCAGAGTTATCCTTTCTTGCTACACAGAAAACCACCTAAATATCCCTCTTTCTTGTCTTTAGGAACCCCCTGTATGCCACAGACACCAGCTGCCTTTGCTTTTAGTCACAGAGTAACTGATTCCTACCTAGTCCTAGATCAAATCTTCCCTTTTGAAAGGGAAAAGAGCACTGTTTTCATTCCTACTCTTGCTCCCACACTCAGTCTGTGCTTATCTACACCTGGTGATCTGCACCATACTCATTGCTCAATTCTAGAACGTGCCTTTGAGTCTATGTGGAATCAGTTTGTCCTAGAAAGTGGAGTACCTTGCAGAACTGGACCCTATGAACAGTCCGGAAATGGAGGGTGAAAAATTAACTGCAGGAGTTACTCAGCACTTTGTATGAGTAACCCCTTTAGTAGCTGACAGAAAGCTGCTTTAACTATGGGAAGATGTGCCTAAAACATCTGTTAACATTAAGGCATTTCTTTATTCTGCTTCCTCCACATTTTGCACTTTTCACCTGCTGCATCTAGAAGAGATTTTGGAGTGTATTTAGTAGGTACTTACCCTGGAACTGCAAATTCAGTTATAAAATGTGAAACTGGCCATATTTTTACTCTTCCTCTTTATGAATAGCCACAAACCATCCTCTGTCCAATCAACAGCCCTTAAACCTGAGTGATGATATGTGACCAGCTCCACTGAAGATGTTATCCATTCATGCGAGAAATAAGCAGACACAATTGTTGGTGATAATTAGTCTGCACTCCACAGACCTGTCACGATTCTTGGCACTGGTAGCCACTTAACAGGAGTGTGACAGCCTGCTATCCTGAGAGCAGGGAGCTCTGCACGCACCAGGCCCTACAACAAACGCTCAGCATTTTCATTTGCATGCACTCTCATGAGAGCTGCTTTGCACAAGGTGTAGCCAAAGACTGGACTCCACAGCTGCTCTCTTCAGAAGAAGCATTCACACCTATTTACAGGGAAATGTAGGTATGGATTTGAAGTAAATCCAGAAAAATCAGTATGGCTATTCTAGATGTATGTCAGTGACAAACTAAAAATGGCTTCAGACATCAAAAAACACTACTCTTAGCTAAAATGACAATCTTTCATATCTGTCACGCTATTGATATAGCACCTGAAAGTCATGGTGAACATGAAAGGTAATGAGATCTTCTTATCTAATTTCCATTTCTTAATCCTTTACTATTTTAATTCCTTACAGTTACAATGAATATTGCTCAGTCAACATCCCAAATTTTTAGTCAGTTTTAATTTCCATTTTTCCCATATGAGCAATTATGCTTCTAGTTCTTAAACTTTTGATGACATTTTGTGTCCTGAAAACTTTGTTTTAAATGGATATCTATTGCATATAACAGATATAATGGCAAGCTTTGTTTGAAGTGGGTATCTTATTTCAGACCACTACAAAGTTCTATACACTCTATTTGGACTTATACATTGCATTAAACTTAAAACTAAAATCCTCATCCAGACAGTATAGAAACAATGGCTTGCAAATACCAGTGCTGTCAAATCTTGGTAGTTCTTACCATGGTTATATTTTTTCCTCATGATACAGCTTCTAAATGAAAAGAAAATAAAAGTCCAAAATAGTAAACAAACTCTCAATCATTTTGGACCAACTGAAATAATTATAGGGAGTATTGCATGGAAAACTGAAGCTTGAAGCTCTTTTTTATCCTCTGAGGTGTGATGCAAGGAGGAGACAGATCTTTATTTTAAATTGTTAATAGATACAGCAGGCATTCTTCTAAACTCAAAACCAGAGCTCAATACAGGCTAGTAGCATATAAAGCAGGAGCACTATACTTCACCTCTTGGAGGGGGCAGCATGAGACCCTTGTAAAACACAGCAGTTTGAAATTGGGCAGAGAAGTCCAGGTAAATACTAAAAGACAACAACAAAGGAAAAATCATGAAAGTCGTAATGTTATTTTAAGGACCCTACTACATGCTGATGCTTGCGATCATAAAAGCATTCACATTGCACTGAAGAGATTTGTTTCAAACCTCCCTCTATAGGAAAGCCGTTATGATGATATAACAGGTCCTGACTCCGGAAATTTATACGATATGTCCAAGCTGTGAAAAAATGAAACATTCCACAAATGAGTTTAATGGAGGTCATCATAGAAATGATCTTTGTGAACTTGAAACTGTCTGGCTAAGCACGGTGTGCTGTGGCTTATGATAGAGCTGCACAACTGCATGAGGGGTTGCTGGCCATCAAAAGGCTTTAACTCCTTTGCCCTTATTTTGGGGTTCACAGTGTTGGTATTACATCCCATGAAACCCACAAAGTTTTGAGCATATACCCTCAAAGCTAAATTATCAACAGTGAGTTGTTCAGAACCCTAATGACAGTAAGGCATCTACACATCTTAGTGCTGCTTGTGCTTTCCAGCCTGCTGCAACAGCATCTGTCAGGTTGGGGCTGTGAGCATGCAGACCACAGAGAACACAATCATAAAAGCACAGTCTTCCAACATCTGACGTCAGTGAGCTCAGGGCCAGGCATCATGTCAAAATGAAGAACAAGGAAAAGATTATTTTCATACGGTAATTCTGCTAAAAAACTGTAGGTGTACAGGTATAACTAAGATAAAAATTTAGCTTTCAAATTACTGTCTGCAAGGAGTTAAGGGACAATCTCCTTCAGCTTAAGCATTCAACGATTACTTTGAAAATAAACGGTTTTCGGATTTAACTTCAGAAGCAAGATTTGCCTTAACTTATATAGAAAACTCTCTATGTGACTGAGCCCCCACTTCAGTCACAGCGAGCACTGATAGCCATTCAGAGAATACACATACTAGTAAACTTTTCCTTCCATGGCAAGGGGGATTGCACAGCACAGGTCAACAAAATCTGCAAAGCTACTAAATTACATTCAGCTTGCAAATATAATTTCAATAAATATTTGTTTTTTCAAAGATCCTAGAGAGCTTGTTTAGCTTAGGAAGGAGAACACAACCATCTGCTGGGAGACAAAACAAGCAGCTTTGAAGCAGCCTGAACTCCCCCTGAGCAGCTCACTGTTCAAATATCAAAAGGCACTGGGTTCTGGATATCGATTACAGTTTAAGATTTCCTCAGAGGTTGATGCTCTCCAAACCTAAGCAATCAACCCTGAAACCTCACTTACAAGGCCAGAAAAGTAACAGCCAGATACATCATTGACTCTGTAGTTAAGGATGCCCTGGCAGGAATTTAATCCTATCATTCATATTTTCCTATCATGATTATTTACTCTCATTCCTTATGTTTTCCTCTGATAAAATTTTATGTTGCACCCCTTTGGGCTTATTTCATTGGCATAGAAACAGGGGGAAAGAATTAAGTCTTATTATGAAATCCCGGAATATGCAGTTTCTCAATTTTTTGGAAGAGAACTTCAGGAGAGAGGGTCCCAAGTAAAAATTGCTTAAACCTTTGAAGTAGAGAGTCTCAGAGATGGAATCTAGCACTTTTTTGGATGTCAAACAAGGCCTCAAAACTCATGAACAGCATTTAAGGGAAAAAAGGTCTTCAGCTGAACGGTCATTTCCACATTTTTGTGCAATGCCTGGCTATCAATTGCAAACAAGTCTGCTCAAACCAGAACTGATGAACTTCCAGTGCAGCAGGGCACTGGAAGAGCCAGCACAAGAGAGAAAGGTTAAGAAAGAAGCCTTTTCACTCAAGAGGAAAAGACATTCAAGATAGCCAGAGAAAGGCCAGTTATGTGAAGCATAAATTTAATGTGAAAATATACTTTGTAGCTGTCTTGACAAACCAAAAGAGAAAGTGTACAAGACTTGCAAGCCTTTTGAAAACAGTTTCTCAGTTCATTTGTTTTGAAAGTTTTTCCCCCACCAGAAAGGAGCAGATTCAGAATAAGTCACACTCATTATTTTTCAACAAAGTTGACTTCAGAATAGGTCTAGCAATAACATCCTCATGCGAGGTTTAAAAACAAGCTTTTTCAACCATAAAATTACTAATTGTCTGCCTTGTAAAAAGATAAAATGAATGTTTCATTACTGTCAAGCTCTTGATATCTTGTTTTATATGGCGAAAAATTAACCAGTTTCAGCTTCACAAATGTGAAAATTTGAGATATGTCATTAAGCTTTCCTGCAAGAAATCATAAAGAGCTGATTGTCTTTATTTTTTAATTGAACTTCTTTCAGTCTGGCATACAGTTCCTCTCCTAAAAACTGTGGCACTGGAGCAGTTTCTGAAAAGAATGCTGTCAAAAAGTTACTGCAATGGGATCAGAGGGCCTGGATATTCAGTCCTTTTTCCAGCTTTGTCACCACTTTCTTTTGTGCCTTTGAGGAAATTGTTTACCTTCTCTGATCTGTTAGAGCTGAAGATTTTTTGCATAGTGCATACCAAGAAATGAAAAGTTGATACAGTGCAGCACGCAAATGACAAACTCGTGTGCAAGAAAGACCAAGCTCAAGATGTATCTACTGTCTTGAGCACCTAGGAGGCTCCAACAAACTGCACCTCTGCACTAAAACCCACAGGACCCAAAAGGAGCTGTGGGAAGGATTGCCTGAAGGAGGCTGTGCTGAATTTGACTACAGCGATTTTCAGCCTTGTGCTCCCTCCACGATGTCTCATTACAGCTGCCAAGGACAGGCTATGTGACAGCCTCTGACTTACACACAGTTATCTGGGCTGGTTTAAGTCTTTGCTTTCTGCTTAGGTGTGCATTTCCAGTAGCTGCATCAGTGTAAATAGTTACAATGTTAACTTTGTGAGGATTTTACCACCACTACTCTCAGTCATATGGCATTGGTAATACTCTTAGCCATAGTATGTGCCTGCAAATTTCTTTGAAATTCTCTGATGAATATAAGCAGCAACCTTCCAGAAAATTTTGAAGGATCTATTCAGCATTAAAATGTATGATCTGGCATATGCAACATATATCTGCAAGAAGCAAAAGAACTTAGGTACATGTTGAACACCTGCTGACACCTCTGCGTGCTGTCTGGAACCACTTCATGATCACTGGAAATCTTGCCCATATACGCTCATTAGGGTTTACACTGTGACTGATCTGATCAAATAGTTTTGCCAGCAGCCTGCAGTTTAATGCTAAATTCTGAGCTCCACATTCAGGTCAGATCACACGTTTATAAAAGTTTATATAACTAGCTCAGATATGGAAGCCCACACTGTAGATACTTGAATTTATGAATACAATCCCTTTTTCCTGAGATGGGATATTTTGGTTTGGGTACATTGTCCAGTTATCATAGGAGCTGAGAAGTCTAGCAAGCCTCCTCTTTTCAATGTCTAGTTTCTCTTTCAGTTTTGCATATCAAACTTACAAAAGAGCAATCTGTTCCAACTAGCTCATAACAGGACCTTTTTAATATGCAGCTGGCTACATTTTACATACCCATCCAAAAATATTGATAGCAAGCAACAGCATTTACATAACGCAACATTTTAAGTAGCTGGGCTATAAGCAAATTTGCAACATAGAAGTGGTTGCCAAGTCACCAATACTGCAGCATGGAGCTTGGGTACATGTTATATACTTACATGCAAAAACATGATTCAGAAAACCTTTCTCCGGAGGCTTGTTACACAGTCCTACCTCGACCAGCACCATCTCTTCAACAGTTACATCAGCCTCACCAAACCAGAGGAGCAGGGTGGGAATTGCAGAGTTTATTGCCAATTACACAGCTGCAACCAGGTGTGTTAAATAAAGTTTATTTAAAGGGTCCATGTATACATTTATACAGCGTGTATAATTTCCAGTAGTGGGTCCAATGAAATGCAAAACAGTCAGAAGGCAACAAAAAGTGCAGTTCAAAGTTCTATTGAAATTATTCAATTTAGGCCCACTGAATAAAGTTAAAATATTTCACAATATAATATACATTTACACATTACAATAATTATTTCATTTACTTTTACATTACAGTAATTAAAATGTTTGATGATGAGCAAAGCCAGAACAAAATTTTTTACTCATCCTTTTCTTCAGAACATTTGAATTATGCAAAAACTGATTTTCATGTCAGAAAAATCATTCCCAGCACATGATCCTTTGTCTTGTAGCTTACAGCCATAACAACATCATTCAAAACTTAAACACTGTGAAAAAACAGCTTTTGAAGACACCAGCTATAGTTAATAAATGATTGAAAGGGAAGAAAAGAGTTTTTCTGAGATAAACTGGTCAGGAATGAATGCTAAAGGCTTTGAAAACAAGATTGTCACAGCTATAACATTACTTGACATGACAAAATAAACCAAGTCAGAAAGATGTGCAGAAAGGAAGCTTGAAGGGAAGAAGACATCAGCTGCAGGGTATGAGCCAGTATGTTTGAGGCAGCCTTTTGCCAGATCCTGACAATTATGGGTGGCTTTCAGATGGGTTAGCCATTATTGTCAGACTCCTTTGCACAAGCACTTAACTGGATTAGCAACATTAAAAGACACTCAATTGAATGGTTACTTATCCCTTAAAGAAATGGCTGGTGAAAATGAGCATCCAGTCTTCCAGACAGAGTCATCACCTCACTTTTGGAAGAGAAAATTGAACACTTTTTCTGTGAAAAATGCCCATGAAACATCTTCCCTGCAGATCATCCCCTCACCTATGGTGACTATACTGGCAGCCATGTTCACAGAGATAAAGCAAGCAAACAAGTCTAAAGAGCCTTCAGTAAAATAATTATTTGGTAAACAAAATTCTGGTGCAAATTTCAGATCCATATAAAATCAGGAGATATTTACCTATGAGAATTAATTTTGATCTGGGCATGATTTTACTATTCTGAATGCAAAGGATTACTATGGGGCTTCTTCCCTCAATGAAAGTCTTACTGATTTTTAAATATGATAGTGGGGACACTGTATTTGATTTCAGGGGACTACAAGCTAGTAAGAAGGAAAAATTCCTCGTAAAGACAGGCTTATTAAATACTGGTTGTTTTCCCCAAGGAATAAGTCTAGAAGCATCATCACCTAGGGTTATTTCAGACATAGATGGAGCAACACTAGGTATCACAACCTTTTACCTCAAGACATGTTTTCACTTCATTCTCCACAAATCTTAGACCAAGTTCCTCTTGGGATAAAAGGTAAGGAAAGAAATGACACACACAGTGTTGTAGCTTGTTGCCCTTCTGATATTAGAGCACAAGCTTTCTGCTTAGAAGTCATTTCTGCTGCGGCCTTATCAGAGCAACAGCTTTCTTGTCCTGATGCAAACACACTTTTCAGATTTTATTTAAAAACTGTTTTCTTGGTTAACAATTCATGCCATTCTTCTGATTGTATTGTTTCTTCTGATACTTTTATTCATTTTTAATCAGTCTTCATGGATAAGAATATTAGTTGTTCTGTTGCAAATGCATATGGGTCCTTCAAAAATGATAATATGAACAATGAAGATCTGATGGAAGACCTTTGTTTACTCCAGCTGAGATTTCTAAGCTCAAATAGAAACACTTAATTTCATTTCATCACTGAAATGAAAAGATGTATCTGGCTTGTCTGTTTTAATAGGTCAGATCTAGACCCTTCTAAATGTTGATGATACCTTGGGGATTTTTTTCCACTTTGATAGGCTTTACTCCACGATCTCAAACTTCAGCTTATCATTTTCATGAGCAGTTAAAAAAACCTTTTCAGGAAAATTTCCCATCTGTAACTGGACACCTGGAATTCTGAAAGTCAGGAACACATTCCAAGAGAAGAATTAGTTATATTGAAGTGCATTTAAATCAACCAGAAATTTTGCCACTGAGGTTATATGTTTGATAATACTAGAAAATGGAAAACCCCATCTGTCAGTCAGATCAAAATGAATCTGAATTTTCTTTTGGAAGAACAAAGTGCCAGAGAGACAAGTAAAGTGAAGTGCAGCAGCTGTGTTTGAGAGGATACACAACAAGACAAATACTGGGATTCTGATGGAAAGGTAATATTCCCTGTGGCATCATGCTGACTATGCAGCTTGTGCTGTGAGGAATGAACTGCTGTGGTACAAAAAGTTCAGATCTATCTACCTTGCTTCTTTGAGGTCACATCAGCCCAAGAATCTCAACTTTTGCTACACAATGGATCTAAGCACCTCTTGTGCCAGCCGGGCTCATATATTGCTAATAGAAACTGAATCAATACCTACAGTTTCTGAAGTGAAACTTGCTAAGGGCAAAGTAAAACAAGTACCTGAAGCTCTGAAAAATATAGGGGAAAGTAGATTCATATCATACTACTTGCCCAAACTGGCAGAAATTTTCTTAGCAGCGTAGGAGTGGGCTGAAATCCTATTGTTCATGTACTAGAGAAATTGATGACAGCAAAACCAAATCATGTATCTGTTTTCTGAGTCACACATCAGCTGTGTTAGAACTCAGCAAAGCAAAGCAATGTGTCTAATGACTGGAATGTAATGTTCCATTTTTCATGGAGATAAAGCTCTCTAAGATATTTCAGAGAAGTGGTGTAATTATCAGGGCATACTAGTTTATAGCTGGATATGATTTACGAAGAAAATATACTAGAATGACTGATAGTGTTGTTATTCTGAAGTTAATACAGGACACCAAAAATTTAGCATAAGTACAGAAACACCTGCTATTAATGCATTTTTGCAGTTGCTGCAAGTATTATTTTGAAAGCTTGGAAGCTTGTCTGTGAGCTCAGTCTGAGATGAACAATACTAGGTCTACTGAGGGAGACAGAAAAATTAGAGGACTCTTATGCAGCCTGAGGGGCAGACTGAGGAGAATACAGAGACATGGGTTTCTTTCCTACAGCTGTATGAGTAACTAAACATAGGATATATTGGTTTTGTACCTTCCCACCTGTTTGCTTATCTTGAAAATCAGCTCAATGTTCATGGTGCTTAGACAGACTTCTGTTTGGGCAAAAATTGTTCATTACATTAAAATTAGATAGATCCAGAACCTGAGTCCAATTCTCTCCCATGTCACAAGCATTTGGAGGCAGTTTGAAGCTTGACTGAGAAGTGGTCTTTCTCAGTTCTTGTACCCGAGCAAAGTGACACAGTAGTTGTGTGTCTCCATTGACCAGCAACGTAAGTATCCAGGAAAATAAAAAGCATTTACATTCAATTTGCTCCATTTCACAAGATCCACAGAAAGCTTCACTTATATTCAGCTGCTTAAAAAAAACAGTGTAAAAAGATATAATTTGATTGTCTCCATCTTACAGCTGGGAAAACTGAAAATTCAAAAGATATATGTTTAAGAGTTCACACTGATTTGGTGGCTGAAACACTAAAAAGTCTCCTAGCCTTTACCATCAGCAGGATGTATTAAAATTTAAACCATCTGTCAAGAGGAATATCTTGTCACATTTTATTTTGTTTATTTTTTATTATCAGGAAAGATCACTGATGCTGCCCCTAGCTATGAGAACAAAAGCTGTTTCTGTTGGGTCTTTGGCTTTGGCTTCATATTCTTTAGCTCTTTTTTCAATTGCCTTTTAATTTAGTGTCCTGTGTGTTTGGATCCTGCCTAACGTAGCCCTGATCTTACGGGATTTGAGATCTTCTGAAAATAATTGATTATATATCTCTATTACAAGCTGGAAAGAATCTAGCATGGGCTCATTCTTATTTCCTGGGATGCAATTATGAGAGTCAGCACTTTCTTCAGGATTTCTTAGTCTTTGCATATGCAATTGTCCTTGTTGCACAGCAGCTTAGGCTCTTGCTGTGTCACAGTCATGTGTAGGACCACATTGACCCTGTTTCCAAGTCTGAGGCCGTGTCAAGAGATGCCTTCTTTCTTTGAATCAAGTATCTTGAAATCTCAGAATCTGGAATTACGGTTTCTGGAAGGATTTTTCCCCTGCACCATTTCTATTTCAGAAAACAGGATTTTCTGAACTGGGAGTCTTGAACTGCTTGTTCTGTTACTTCCTACAAAGACCTGCTACCAGCTACTGGTATAGCCAACAGTCTGGATGCTACTCGAGGGGGAATAAAAGTAGAGTGACTTATCCTAGACAAAAACACTTTATTTTAGGAAAGGGAGTAAGCAGTCTTGCTCAAAAACTTTTCAATCAGAACACACCTTGAATTAAATTCTAAAAATTGAAAAGGGAAATAGATTGGAAATGTGAGACATTATATTGCTCAGATTGTTCAATTCCCTCCTCTACCGTAGCATTACTACATGTTTTAGAAGCACCTTAGTGGCACTTGCACATCACTGATACTTCTCAAAGCAGATCCTCTGCTTTTTGCTTTACTGCTCAGAGAAGATGAGGTTTTCATATTGGTTTATTGTTCAGTTACTTATTGAACATTTTCTGTATTTCAGCTGCCATTTACCAAAGGTAGTTAAACAGCAGACCATAATAAATTTTAGTGATGTTTGAGATAGTTTTGAGGTCCATCATGATCACAGTCTGATGCAGCAACAGTTCTACTTCCAACACATGCAAATTTCACTCTTGCTGCATATAATTTATCTCTAACAGAGACGTCTTTGAGCACTCTGGTCCTGAAGTTTTAGATGACTCTTTAGTTATCAGGCTGAGACCACTGAGCACCTTGAAATCAAAAATTGGGACAGTGAAGGTGTTGGCATTTTATGGGAATATAATAGAGAACAGAGTATATTATACTAGAGAATAGAGTATATATATAATACAGGGAATATAATAGAGTAGGAATTCCCCTGTGCTAGCAGCAGCATACTGCTCCCAGTAGTGTTGTTGAAGAGACAGGTTGTTGTGTCTGTATCATCAGTGTGATGCCCGTATCATTACTGTTCATCAATAACTCACAAAGGCAAAGGCATGGTGGAAGATCCCACTGATACAGCAACACCTCAAGAACTTTTTTACTCCTTCCGCTCCTTGTCCTATGCAGACATACTACAGCTTCAGCTCACACAGTGACTCAAATCACCAGTCACCACACCCAGCTCCAAATTTTCCCAAACTCTGAAATCTTATTCACAATATTATTCACAATAAACACATAAGGCTGAAATCTGAACCTCTTACCTCACATGGTAATTCAGGGTAAATCCATCCACAGCTAATGGCTGGAGGCTGGCAATGCTGTGGAATACATTAGGGAGGAACCTGCTGTCCAACCTAGTTTGAAAACAAAATCACATTTCCCAAAAATGTGCTGCTTGACTGATTAAACCCAGTTGATTTTAAACAGCTACTATAACCTTCCACTTGGCTGGCATTGAGTGCTCTGCACTTACAGTGTCATATCCCAGGAAAATTGCTGCTTGCTTGTTCACAGGTATCTAGCTTCATTTTCATAATCACACTCCTGTTCTTTTCCAGATTTAACAGTATATAGCCCAGCAGGTTAGAATGAGACATATCCCTCCCAGCAAAAACTTCTACACAGAGATTGTATTTCCTAACTTTAGTATGTTCGAATTTTCTTCATATGCCAGTCACTTGCAGTGATCCTACTCATGGGGGACTCTCCCACAAACAGCTTTTGTGTCCAGATGTAGGATGCCATGTGACAGATGAATTAGCCTTGGCATCATTTCAGCAAAGAGGTTTAGCTCCATAATTTTAAACTTTGGCAGCTGCAATGGACACCAACTACAAAAAAAACTGAAAAAACAACACCCAAAACAAAACACAACCAAAAAAAAAAAACAAACAAAAAAACCCACCACATTTTCATGTATATTCTGGTTTCACAAAGGAATATAAAGAGAAATAAATAATATGACTCTTATAATATGACTCTTGTTGCTGTCTTTTTTGTTCTACTCTCCAAGAGCTGCAGATGTTGCTCAACAGTTGTAACCAGTTTTCGTTTACCTTCAGATCTCAAGAACATCACTTTCTGCACTGTAACAGTGCCAGAGGCAGATTATTCCACTGGCATTCAGCAAGAACTGACAACATAGCAAAATTCAATATATTTTGGAGGGCTCAAAATATTCAGCTATTTTGAGGGCGGAATGCCTCTTCTTAAAGCAAAAATTTCCTAAATTATGTATCAGTCAGCACTGTTAAGCTGAGCACAAGAAAATCAAACAGGAGAGAATCAAAACACTGTCTTTGTAGGACTGCCATATTGATAAGAAATGAAGTTGTCAGGAAGTTTAATGGCATAGCTTGTCATCAGAAGATTTTTCAGCACTCTTATTTCAACCACAGATCTGGCTGAATTGCAAGTGAAGAAGTTTAAAATTTCTGTTCTGCATTGCTAGCAGTTTCTCTTTTAGAGCGATTTTTCACTTTTTATCGTAAAATATTCATATTTATATTTCACTTTATACTCTAAAAAAGTTTATAAAATAATGATCTCAAGAGGGAAGAGATATTGCTTAAAATTAGTAGATCTACAATATGGGTTTTTTTTCTATTTTAAGAGCATCTTAAATAAGGGGGAAACAGCATCAAAAAGGGGGGGGGAGCCTCTAAGAAGAGTCAGAGAATGGTGTACAAACTGAAACAGCTCAGAGAACTAAAGAGTCATTGACATGGAGATCAGAAATCTTAGTAACAGAAAGGTATAGAAGACAAATACCTTCTAGTACCTGAAGGGAGCTGTGCTGGTCACAGGAGCCTACAAGAAGGATGGAGAGGGCTTTGTCACGAGGGCATGTAGTAACAGGACAAGGGGAATGGCTTCAAACTAAAAGAGATTAGGTTAAGATCAGATGTTTGGTAAAAAATCTTTACTGTGAGTGTGGTTGTGGCGCTGGCACAGGCTGCCTAGAGAAGCTGGGGATCCTAGAGGTGTTCAAGGCCAGGCTGGATGGAGCTCTGAACAATCTGGTCTAGTGGAAGGGGGTTGGAACTGGGTGATCTTTAAGGCCCCTTCCCACCCAATCCATTTTATGATTCCATGAAATATATTCCAATCATATTGTGACTGAGATGAGCACAGCAGATGAGAGACAGGTGTAGTAGAACAGACTAAAATTAGAGGCAAGAAGGATATGTGTTGGGGATAATTAAATCCTAAGCTATAATTATTCAGCTAAGTGAATGAAGTATATAAAAATGCAAATTAAAATAGATAATTTCCATAATTACTAACTATAAAACACCCCAGCTATTGCAAAAAGTCAGTGCTAGATTCTCAAAGGTAGTTGGCCCTTGCAACCAGAATCAAACATTGTACAACATCAACATTTTAGGACCTTTTTTTGTCCTATGAAATCCACAGAAATACAGATGGTTGTGCCACCCATCTGGCAAAGGGGAGACCTGAGTTCCAGTGTCTGTATAATTTCAGTGAATACACACATAAGGTTTACTGAAGCCAAATATTTTTTTCCATTTCCTCTGTAGCTTTGTAATTCTGAAGTAGTCATGTCCTTGTCTCTTCCCCATCCAGATTTTCAGTCACTTATTTTTTCTATATGAACTCGTACAGTTTCAAGGGAAAAAAAAAATTATTCACCTCATGATATTTAATTGACTGATATTCAGACCATTAGTGTGGGAGATGCAGCTTCAAACCTTCCCAGGCAGAGAGAAAATTAATCTCAGTCTCCCATCTCTGAAGTGACAGCTCTTATGACTAAGTCACTGAATATAAGGATGCAGGGTAAAACATTCATCTTGGTGCAGGGATCCATGTGCCTGCTGCATTCCAAAAAGGTCTTCCATTATCCATTAAGGAGCAGATAGGTGAATTAACAGCTGTACTTCAGATCTCAGCACCATTTACCCTCCACTCAATGCATTTCTAGGCATGAGTAACAGGAGATATTGTTTTCTAGAAAACTTCATTAAGGAAAATTTAAGCACGTAAAGCAAGTGAACAGAAATTGGGAGGATCTGCGTGGTTTTGGATATTAGCCAAGACCAGCTGATCCTGTAAGCATCCAGGCAAATCTGCCATTTTTTGAATGAAATGCCTTGCCCCATGCTCTTCACAATAGGCAGCAGGTGGCCATACAATGTCTCTCATTTAACAGATAACATCTGTTATATACTCAACACCAGCTCCATGAGGTTCAACAAGACCAAGTGCTGGGTCCTGCACTTTGGTCACAGCAACCCCATGCAGTGCTCCAGGCTGGGGAAAGAGAGGCTGGAAAGATGGTGAAGGGTCTGGAGCACAAGCCTTACAAGGAGAGGCTGAAGGAGCTGGGGTTGTTTAGCCTCAAGAAAAGGAGACTCTGGGGAGATCTTGTTTCTCCCCACAACTATCTGAAGCGAGGTTGCAGCAAGGTGGGTGTCAGTCTCTTTTCCCAAGTAACAAGCAATAGAACAAGAAGAAATGACTTCAGGTTGTGCCAGGGGAGGTTTAGATAGGTTATTAGGAAAAATTTCTTCACAGAAAGGTTTTTCAAGCATTGGAATAGGCTGCCCAGGGAAGTAGTTGAGTCACTATCCCCAGAGGTCATTAAAAGATGTGCAGATATGGTGTTCAGGGACATTATCTAGTGGTGGACTTGGCAGTGCTGGGTAAATTGTTGGACTGAATGATCATAAAGATCCTTTCCAACTTGAATGATTCTACAATTCTATGTTGTTTATATATATCAAAGTGATATATACATTTTTATCCCATTATGTCTTGTGAAATGACTCAAGCCATCTTTAAGCTACATTTTCTAAGGTGAAAAAATAATGAAATAACCTTTTACATCTTAAAGCCCAAATGGGTTCAACTCTCTGTGTGTGGATTCTCTGCTACTATGGTTGATACAAGATTGGAAAAGGCTCCCTTGCAAAAAAAAACTTGTCCTTTGATCCTGTAGGATAATAGGCTGCAGTGTTCCCAGGTTACTGTCAGAAAGCAATCTCCAAGAGGCCAGCTAACTGGAGCAAAAAATAGGTTTCTATAAAACTAAAGTTAGGGAAAAACTTGGAGTCCTTTGAATTCAATCACTTTTCAAGGTACTCGTCTCACTGGCATCCAAATACAAAGGTGAGAGGTGTGAAATAAAAAATGAAATAGAGCAGAATAGTTAGTCATTAGGAGGTCACAAAGTGAGACAACTTTTTCTGGAACACATTAGTGATAAGTAAACCTTAAAAGTTCAAAAATCAACTTCAGTTGGACAATCCAAAGTTCAGATATTTCTCTTACCTCTTGGACTATACTCTTCCATGGAACAAGAAAGCAGAGCATGCTCACTGTCACTTACGTGGTATAAATGAAAGTAACAGAGAGCAGGTATCTGCCTTTTAATTTCAGTAGCATCACACCATTGATTTATCTGTCTCATCAGCCAGAATATCTCCTGAGAACAGACTTCTGACCAAAACATCCCTTTGGTTTAGAACCATGATAGAAATATCTCCCACTGGAAAGCAGTAATAATTATATTTCCAGCTTCAATTTGAACCAGCAAATTCACAGAAGGCAGTGGGAATGGACTTCATCAAAGAGATATATATTTACCCAGTGTTTTCAAAACCTTGCAGCTGGGGAGAAGACACAGGCAGAACCATACTTTCTTCAAACCACTTTACTTTCTCATTAAGCTACATTTCCACCAAAAGCAAATAGATCCAGTCTCCATTTTTTCTTACTGTAACAGGAATATCAGGTTAGAAATGCAACCAAGCTCAAAGCAAAGAATACTTCTTACCCCTGAAGATGGTTGAGTGTCTGCTGAGCAGGATCTGATTCAATAGACTCTACCTCCAGGAAGACACTGAGTTTCATCTTTACTTCACCCTTAGACCATAGTATCTGGCCCTGTAGCATTTGCAACAGTGGCCTGCAGGCTCTGTTTGAGAACAAGTTCACTAAGCAGACACACTGGAGCATCCCACCATCCCTAGCAGGCTCAGGCAAAGCTCCAGTGCATCCATGTGCTGTGGGAACTCACATGGACACGGTTGTCTAGCAGGCAAACCGGCACCAGCTATTCCTGCTCAGCTCACTTCCTTACACCCACTTCAGCCATTCTTGTAGCAACCTCCTGTGATTTCCAGGTGAGTAGGATGGGCTCTGCACTGTCCTCTCAGGGCTTTTGTGGTAGCTGATTACCACAGGTATAAAATGTGCTCAAAGTTCAGCATATGCTTAATTGCTTTCTTGAATCAAGAATCAATCTGTCCTCCCAACACTGATTATGGCCCAGATCTTGCAGTGCACACTGATTCATGGCTTTGGCTTCATGGAGGTTATTAAAGAATCAGTGCTAATTTCCCACATTTTAGAAAAGTTTAGGTAGATGAGTGTAGGAATCAATCAATGTACTCCCTTTGCCATTATAAATCTTAGCTGCTTCAACATTGAGTGCCAAAAGATGTGAAATAAAATATTTCGCTCCCTAAAACAAATGTGAATGCCTTTGAGAGGAGAGGTCAAGTGTGGTGTGGCATATATTGTACATGCACACACATAAATCATTGATAGCTAGATTAGTTCCCTATATTGATCACATCATACTTTCCTAACTGGTAGATTATCTAAGAAAATAATCACTAAATTATCTTGAAGGTATCAGCTTCCAAGCAAGATTAATGATACATAATTTACTTTATGAAGGAAGCAGGCATCCAATAAATTAGAAAATGCACACCACCATCAAAGCAAATTGTTAAGTATATCCAGCACTCACCTTACTGAGTAGTTGACAAATGGTTTTTACATTCATTCTATCAAATCATAAGTATTTTCTTGTCATCCACCTCATTGTATAAGCAAATATCCTCTGAGTTCCCACACACGTGATATTGACACAAAATTCATTTCAAGGGACAGTGTTTGCATTCACATATGGTCATGTGGATACACTTCTCATACTGTCATCTTCTTAGGACTGCTGAAGATAGACATTTACAGACCTTTTCCCTGACTTCTTTCTCCCAGGGATAACCCCAGGTAAAATTTAGATTTAAAGTTTACATTTTTAATTTTATATTTACCATTTGCATGTACTGAATAATTTTGCTACTAACATCATCAAAAAATAGTTATTCAAACTAGCTCACTTCCACCTCTTAAAGCTTTTAGTCTCTAGCTTCCACAATAATTCCATTTTACCTTTTAAGGCTTTTTTATTTAGTTCTGGGTGATTGATTGTTACTGATTACATTTCATGGTACTGTCACAGGAAAGAAGGGGTGAATGGAGATTATAATTAGCCCTGTTTCTGGAAGCATTAATCAAATATTACCCAGCCTTCACTACCTCCTCAAAAAGGGAAGTGAGTTTCACAGAGAAACTGAGGCACAGAGAATGTGACTTGCCTGCAGTCGAAAAGTAGTCATTTATGGAAGTGCAGAATATTGTGGTGATCATGTCATGGTGTCAGGCAGCATGACTGACACTGAGCTCTGTGCTCTCATGGTGAAGGGACAGGCCTGGGCAATCACTGCTTGGCAGGCAAGAGAAAAAGGCCCTGAGGCTTAGCTTCACTGTTGAAAGAGCACAGTTTCTGTTCCTGCCAAGTAATGAAATTATTGGGAAGGGTAATCTGGGCTCCCTGGAGAGACTGAACTCCTCACAAGCATTCATACCTGCTATGCCACAGATGACAGCCACTCCCTAGTGGCATCAGCAGAAATAAATTTTGCTTTACAGAGCTCTGACAGAAAAAGGAGGCAATGGGTCTACGCTAGTTCCCCAGTCCTGTTACCTGCTTCACTTAGGTCTTGCATCAGCCCTGATAGATATGAAATAGAGAAGAAAGGGGTTGTGGTTCCATCTGGAAGTTTGGAAAGTGTTTACAAACTCCCATCCCAGCAAATAACACTGTGAACAGCACAAAAATTAGGAAGAATGGCTGACAAACTGGCTTAGTGAGAAAAGGTTCACAGAGATGCAGCTCATACCAACTGTACTTACAAAAGCTCCTTTGGATAGTATTTCCATTGTCTGGCATATTTTGTAAAATGTGGCATCGTTCAGGCTAAATAAATTCTTTGATACAGTTGTTATGAAGATGAGCTTTCTGAGGCAAGCATATTCAAATAATACAGCTGGTGGTTTCTGCTGCAGATTCTGTCTGACCAGAAAGCTATCTAAAGAAGCCTTAATGATTAACCTGTAAAACTGAGAGATAATGTAACTCAGTAAGAGAGCACTGAGAGGAACTTAAAACCTAGAAGCAGCGTAGAAGACAGAAACAAACTCCTCCCTAACAACAGCAACACATGTTCAGTCATTTTACAGTTCTGGACACTTTTGTTTGACATAAACAGGAGGAAGAAGCATTTTTAAATGTAAGAAAAAAATAAAAATATTCAAAATACATTGAAAATTTGATAAACAATGGCAATATGTTGTTGCTTCAGCATTATGGTGATAACACAGAAGCAGAGTTCCATGTTCAAGGAGGCAAAGAACTTTGACATATTACCTAGTCTTGTACAGAACACACATTATTAAAAATAATGGCTTACTTCTCATAGAATATTATTACAGCCTGCAATGTTATTTCAGAGTATAACCATTAATACCAGGCAGCATTTTCATTTGGTAAAGACCATTTGCAAAGAGGACACAAAGAGGAAGGTACAGAAAGAGTCACATAGTACAAAAGGACAGAAAGAGAGGGAAGAAGGGAAAACATGGACGAGTTTTCATCATTTTGAATAAGTGAACAGTGGGTGCAATTACACACATTCAGGCAGATTCAATCAGCACAATGCACACTTTCACAACCACTGTTCTGTTGAGTCCAGGCATTTGCAGGAATAATATGTTGTGTTGTCTTCTTGCTTGGCTTTGTATGCTGTTTCTCAAGAGGCTAAAGATTTGTGTGTACAGCAGCTGTATCCACCTGTGACTGCTAAATCAGGGTGCCATGGCCCAAAATTACCCTTAGGAGATGGTCCCCAGGGCACAGTGAATTTCACTGCTGACTTAAGACATGCCTAATCTGCAAATCATCAAAACATAAGGAAAAAAAATAAAATGGACATTGTGAAAATATGAAAAAGGTGAATTCTCTCTCAATTAGCAAGAAAGCTGTGACAGGCACAGCCATCAGATGGATTCCAAACAAGAATATGACATTGCAAATAGAAAGTCTTCTTTCATTGCACATAGTTTATCCCAAAACAGCTGATGAAGAACTAACATCAAGCAGAACAAAAATGGAAATTAGTGGTGCAGTGGCATGCTAGCCACATAGTCTCATGCCCTGTATACCTTCCAAAGTGCAACAGGCAATGACAGAATGAAATAAAGGTAGTCAGACCCAATTCTCACATGCACTACTGAAGCAGAGACATCTACTGATACAGAAATTGAACAAGAGGCCAGCAGTATTGTGGCACAGCTGTTACTTTACGAAGAGGTTGGCAATGTCACACTCCAGGAGTGCAAAGCTCAAAAGATATTTGATAACACCAGAGTCAAAAGGACCACTTTGAGAGACCACTACTGAAAATACAGCTATGAAATACACATTTAAATGTCTGTGTCCTGACAGTCCACCCTGGGTTACAGAGCCAGCAGCTGGGCAGAGGAGTGCAAATAAAAATCTCACCATTGAGCCTTCCAACACATGTGCTGCATCAATCACTTTTTACATAAGATAAAGTTGGTCCCTTTATAATCCAGGATGGCAGAGATGTGCATAATGAATCAAATCAGAGGGCAACATGTTTTCTGGGATCAGCATTCCTTCATCTTCCCAGCAATACCCTTATTCACATATTGTTGGTGGAGGGAGGGTGGGGGGTATGGAAAAAAAAATCCTGCCCACTTGGAGGAGGGTAGGATTACTGAGCCATTTATTCCTCACAATAGTGAAAGGCCTTACATAAGCAACGAGAGAAATAAGCCAAAAAGGCATACAATGACCCAAATGTGGCTTTGCTGAAATCCTGTGCAATTCCATTGCCCTCTGTTTCTGCTTCTTCTGATTAATTGTTTAAAAGTGAGTCACTTCTTTGAGACTGTATATACAGATATAAAGGCCAGGTGAAACATTCCTCTACAAAAATACTGGTTTGAGGGCTTATGTCCATTGGGTCTTGCCCCAAAGAGGCACAAAGCATACTCTATATCCATGGGCTTCACAGCACCATTTGGCATCTCCCATAGTGGCTTCCATCTACAAGCACCCACAGGGCCATGCAAACAGTTACATGCCCACACTTCTCCAAAACCAGCAGGTTCAGACTAGGGAATTGCCAGGACCAAGTTTACTGCTGTCTGCCAGCTTGGTCTCATTACCTACCATGTATAATCTCTGCTGTGAGCTAGCAATAAACGGTCTTCCTCATTACCATTGCAATGTTCACATAATTAAATTGTTCTCAAACTGTAGGCTATAACAGCTTACAGTCTTAGATGAAATTGTCGTGACAATTCAGAAATGCTTATTCTCTCTAACCTGTTTATAGGAAGAGACACATCCCAATTGTATGTGAATAAAAAAAAAAAGCTCTAATCCATTAGAAGTCATGTCATAACTGAGTATGTTGATTGAACTGCTCATCAAAGTTAAAAGTCTCCAGAAGTCTTTGGAAGTATATTTATCATCTCTGACAAAAGGGTTATCCAAGGAAACATGGAGCTCTAGACAAAAGTTAAGTTTTGGAAAGAAATTGACCCCTATTCTCACCAGCTGTAAAAATTAGCTATTTTTCTCTACAAAATGAACTTAAAAGAGAAGACCTAAAGCCCTAAAGCTTTGCTTAAGTCTCAGGTAATTGCAAAATTAATTTCCCCACTTCATTTTTCACATCTGGTAACTAATTTGTTTTCTTTACATTTCACTAGAATAAACCAATTTTTTTTATGATTGTTTCTAGTGCTAAGCAGAAATTCACGTTAGTGGGATAATTATGAGTTTCACATTTTCCCAGAGGGCAAATATACTTAGCTAGGAGGAGTCTGGAAGAGGGTCCTTCAACAATTAATTTAGAAGAAAGCCACTGGCCCACTGAGACACAAGACAAGATCTGAGCTCCAGTGCTGTGCAAAGCTGGGACACAAAATGCTTCCTATTCCTTTTCTCACTTTTCCTCTTCTTTTCTCTTTGCCATTTATACAATGAGAGATTGGAGTGGGAAAGAGTGTCATTCTACAACAGCATCAGAAATAAGAGACTCTGGAGAAAGAATAAGTAAAAGGACAAGCTATGCCTTTGGGCATTACACATGAAAAATACAAAATCAAATAACATCAAGGAGGGAAAACATAAAAATTTCTCTGTCTTGAAATTTTTGCAGACAAAGAAGCTATTCAATACAGGACTTTTAATGATTAATGAAGAGAATAGGATTGCCTTTCTAAAGCTGCTCTGAGTACTAAATCACAAATGACCTTTAGTGCTTCCAGCTGAGGGTGATTTATCTCATTTTACCACTAGTGTCTATCATTGCTTTTTATAAAAATTGGGTCTATCTACTTCGACTAATATATGTTGCTCCCCTGAGGATGGTTCAGGACCCACCCATCAAGACCTCCCTTCTAAAACCACAACAATCCAGCTGAGAGCAACTGCTCTATGCACTCCACCCCTTGCTGTCATTTGCTCTAACACCCGGGAGAGAAGCAGGAATGAGGTCAGGTTTGCTGACCTTTCCTCAGCTCTCAACAGGACATCTAACTCTTCCTTGGATCTTTCCTCAGTTTCAAGCCTCCACATTCTCAGGGAAAATGTGTCTGAGTATTTATGGTTTATTAAAAATGCTTCTTTTTAACTTTTTATTTCATACCAAGAGCACAGAAATATAAAGGGTAAAGAAAGGGTAATTTAATGTATAATACAAAACTAAAAGGACCAGACTTTTAAAAATAAGCTTTCTCAATCAGCTTTCCTTCATATAAGCCCCTTTCTGTGTAATCTTTCCAATGCCATTCCTTCCATGCAAATCAAAGTGCCTTTTAGGATGAGGAAGTCAGGCCAAGCAAATAAAAGATACTCCTCTAGCTTTAGCACAGGATTAATCAAGAAAAGTTGGGATATAATACAGAAAAAAAAAAAAAAAGATAAGAGAATTCTACCCCGAGATCCCTGCCATCCGCTTTCACAAGGCAACCTACACTCCCACACTTTCTCCAAGAGGGGTAAACATAGAGGCAGACATTAAACAACACTGGAGATATGGATAGGCTTAATACAAAAGAGATGCAAGAGTAAAGTTTAAAGGAGTGGATTCACAAGTAGGATTTTTGTCATTGTTGTAGCATCTAACTTTTTAAGCACTCTTTTATTTTGTGTCTTGAAAGCAAAGATCCTTACATAATGTGGTGAAGGTGGGGACAGGCATTCAGAAAAAAGAACAAGGTTTGCAATTTGGACTTTTATCAGCATATTACAGCTCACATATATCACATTGTATACTCTGAAATCACTGATACTCACAGAACCAAAGGAAATGAAAGGCATTAAATACCTGTGATGATGTATGCCAGCAGTTATTATATAATCCAAGCACTTAGCTGGTGCTTGAAACCCCTCCTACCAACTTCAAGAGCAAGGTGCTTGCTTTCAGCCTCCCTGACCCATTCAGCTTTTGTCCTGCTTGCAGAGAGAGAGAGCAGCTAGCAGGTTAAAATGTCGCCTTTTAGGGAGACTATGCAGATAGCATAAGAGAAGTATCTCATTATTTCCACAGGAACATAAAATACATGGTACATAATGAATCATGGTATCTAGTGAAATTTAAAATGGCAACAACTAAGAAGAGTAACACGATTATCAGTATTTTCTAATTATAAAATTTAAGCTGCACTAAACTGAAAAAGTTTTATTTTAGAAATGAAACAAAATGTATCTGAGGCAAAAAAATACCCGTTCATAAAGGTCAAGGATATTCCTGGGTTTAAGAGTGCAGTGTTAAGTTTTCCAGTAGTGATGCTTCTTTGATGAAAATACACTTGCTACACTGCCCCAGTGTATATTATATCAGGTACAGATGCAGTTTTGCATCAGTTTGCATTTCATATACTTTTATAATTTTAGTTAGCTATATTTTATCACATATGCTTATTTTCAGAGCAGGACTGACTTTTGCACATTCATTAGCATAATTCTTTACTGTATTACTAAAATTTGTGCTTGTTTAGTATCTTATATTGAGGACTTAAGCAACATTTTACAGACCTAAAATGACACATACAGGAGAAGAAAGAACAATTATTTAACCCATACAGTGGTGCCTCACTTCATGCAAAATACTTAAACACAATACTAGTCAGCAAGAGTAAATTTAAAAATTTTTCATAATGAAGGAAATGCTGTAGCAAAAATGGCAATAAAACCTATATTTCTTACCTTTCATGTAGGCTCTTAACAAGGTTAAAATTACTTATATTTAGTGTAATTAAAGTTTGTTATCTCATGCCATTTCAGCTGAGAGAGGTATCCAGCTATTCACAGTTATTCACACCTTTTCAGGAAAGAAAATAGCTCTCAGATATATAATTAGCCACAATGACCTACATAGATGTCATCTGCAAGACTACAACTGAACTCTAGTCTTGGAAGTGTTGGCAGGAATTGCTGCTTCATAGAAACCCATGCATTTCACACATTACTGGCTTCCACTTGCTGCCTTTTTATTGCTGCCCTGTGGTACGGAATTGCACACAGGATGTGCCCTCAGGAATGAATAAGGTGGGTCTTCAGGGAAGTCTGGGCACCAACACACATCCTCCTCTAAATCATTTTGCTGAGGTGGCATCCTCTTGTCCCACCTAGAGTTTAATCATGCACCTGCTTAATGTAATACCTTTTAATTATGGATTCACACCAGTAGAAGGGATGCAGTAAGAATCCTTTCCTGTAATAAAATAATACTCTGAACACAGTGAACCCACTATTCTATAAAGAATGCTGTCTCCACATGAAGAAGATAAAACGTAATACCTTGTGTTAATGAGGTGTAAAACTAAAAGGGACATTAAGATAGACTTTTTAGACTCTCTTTGACATAAAGGCCAGAATTGTACCCAGTAACCCCTGCAAGGAGCAATATGTCTCATGATTGACCTAGGATATATCATTCCATGGCACATTCTACCTTGTCTAAATAACTTATGAGGTGGAAAATAAATGACTCTCAAAAGGTCTGGCTAACTTACACCCACCTTTGGAGTCTCACTTGGCAAGTACAGAGGAAAAGGTTCTTACCTTGTGTTCATCAGTAATCAGTTAATCTCAGTTGGTTTGTACACTCAGTAAGACAAAGCCTGGACTCTTCCCAGACATTTGTTCTAAGACATAAACCACAAATGCTTTGACAATTATCTGACTCCAGCAAACAAACACTGGTACATGCAAGTTCATTGTTTGCCACACCCTCTCTGATTTCTAGTCTTGCTGGCAGTACTTTGTTCTCTCTTTATTGCTGTTAGGACACATCATATGCCTCAAACATTAACTTTCATGTGTTCCTTTCTCTGGTGTTTTCTCTCTTTTTCTCTTTTCAGGCATCTAGATCTTTCCTGGTACACACATCCTTTAAAATAGCTGCTTTGTTCACACTTTTTTAACAGTCGGTTCCTGAGGGCTCAAAAGCCTACTCTCTTCAACACTTTATTTATAAATTTCCTTTCTCCAATACATTATCTGCTACTCCAATTTCAACCTATTTACCAGCAAGTACTTAGGATAGAAGTCTCCTTCTTTTAAAAATTCAGTTCATATTCTTATCCTGCTCTGGAATTAGCTCTGGCTGGACATGAAAATAATTCTTTTGCAAGTATTTAATAATATGTCTTTCTATTATATTAGTTTTCAATATGATGGACAGCTCCATTCTATTACATTGCTCTTCAGCAGTGCCATCATCTCCATTTCCTTCGAGAATGATTTCCTCTTTCCCTTACTCTTACCTATTTTCTTTTCCTCCCTCTGTCTGCTTTCTTCTATTTCATGTTAATTCTTTCATCGTCTAAAATCCCTGCAGCTTTAGCAGTGTTTCTTAATATTTCTTATTAAGTTATTTACCTGTTTTCTATCTCATTTCTTCCCATTTCTACCAGTGAGTGTCATAAAATTCCCAGAAGATCTTAAGGCTACCTGTGACCAGTTTTGGAAAAGGAGTCCTTCATTACTCACATCTCCTTTAATCTGGATAACTTGACGAGTATTGTGGTCGGGCTAACAGGAACTCGAGACACCTACCCAAAACTGGGTTATCAGTCTTTAGTCCTTTTCCCTCCAGAGCAATCACTGTGAAACTTTTCATGCATATTTGGCATCCTTCCACAAGGTTTATTTATCAGGCAACAGACAAACATTCTTCTCCAAAGCAGCCTGCAATATTTTCAGCTACTCACACTATTTTAATTGACAGATTTCCATAGCTTACAAGAATCTTCATTAAACCTTTCTGATCTTCTGCTGTCTCTATAAAGCAAACACCATCCATTGCATTACTATTCTCTGGCTGCCTATTCTTCATTATTTGGGTATCTCTAATTACTTCCCTGTCTATTCTGTTCATCTAACTTTGTACTGTTAGCTTCATTTAATGTAAACCATTGTCTGAAAGACATTTATGAGAAGCTGGGACAAGAAAATGTTCACACTTCCTGCTGGTCTCCATAACATATATTCTACAGGTTTCTTCACTTCCATCACAACCTTGATGTCAGGGTTGATTCTAGGTTTTCTCCTGCTGTAGCTAATCTACTTCTGTGCTATTGTCTGCATTACCCCACTAATTTCTGATAACGTTATCTTCAATAACTTTGTGTCCTCTCATCAGAGGAGACTGAGTCTTCTCCTGGTTTTATCAAATACCAACTCCCCACTGCTGTCTATGGATTTTCCTTTACACAAATTCCTGTTCAGAAGTTTTAATTCCTTTCTTGCTCATCTTGGAATACAGTCCCGAGTTAGAAAGCAATTGGTATAAAAGTTGCTTCAGCAAAAGTTTTTCCACTGAAAAAATATAGTTAATATAAAACCAATTTCCCACTGCAATGAGTTAGTGCCACTATGAAATTTTCATCAAAAAAAGATCCTGTAAATCCAGAAATATAGAACTTCTGTTTGAAACTAGCAGCAGAGAGGACCTCTGTGTGGCCAGTTACTCCATAGAAAAAAGCCTGCTCACATCCCTGAAATTTCTGATTATTTTTACAGTTAAAATTTGATGTATACATTGTAGTCATTCCATACCCATCAGCCAAATTAACTATTTCTTTCTTTGTTTTTTTTTTT
>VWZS01005589.1:1420971-1619176 GCA_013397075.1 Rhabdornis inornatus
TGTTATTGGAGGGTTTTGTGCATATCCCTTGAAATTTGCTCTGTCTAATCTGGCAGATCAGTGATCTCACTTTTCTTCTGATACGAAGCAACAGCATTGGTGTGAGGGTATTCTCCTGTTTAGTGACCTTCTGAATTTCTCTGCCCATTAATTTTTCACCTCAGCTCAGACATTACTGAAACATCTTTCACTCTCTTTCTTAAAGTTCTGTCTTCCTCAGTACCTTGTTACTTATTTTGTAACTTAATGAAGAGTTTTGCTGTGACAGATGTGGTCCTAAAGACAGGTTAATTGTATTCCCTTTCATCAGGGCAATATTCCTATTAGGATAGCAAATGGCACATTGAGACAAATTTGAAGTTTTTCTCTACCTCACTATAAACACCTTCACTACAGTAAATACAAATTCCACTGCATGAAGACTGTAGGAAAATACACAACACAAATGAGTACTTTCAACTTTCAGGGAGACTCCAGCAGGGCTCTGGCTTTGGCAAGTGAAAGATTGCAGGCAGTACATCTTATTACATGGGTGGTCGAGTTATTGAACTTTATTGACAAAGGGCTGGATTTTCCAGCAAGACAGAGCTTCATTAAAATTCTGCACAGACTGAAAATTCAATAATCTCTCTCACAAAGCACTGCATGAGTAGGGCTGATTAGGCAATTTCTCTCTCATTCCATTTCTTTTGCTAAAAGCGTTGTTACTTCTTGTTGGTACAAAAAGACAATCATTAAATGAGCATTCGCTATACTTGATTAAGCAGAAAGTTTTAAAGGTGCATTGGCTCTCTTTCTGTAGAATTAATTGAGGCCTTAAAAAAGTTGCAATAACAACACCACCACCACTTAATCTTTCTAAGCTGAATTATTTAAAATTTGGATCTGATGAATCTATTTATGGCTCTTCGTGGCTTTCACATAGAGCCATAGTAACTGATTTCATAGTTACTTGTGCATTTGCAGCCAGGTCTGCTGTGTACTGCGAAGAGTGAGAGAATTACTTTCTACTTAATTTCTTCCCTTGTAACTAGAATCTTATTTGCACTCATTTGGTTTCAGATTAAGAGACCCCTTAAGAATAGAATGGTAGGACTAGACTGAAAATCAGGTACCTGATTCTTTTTTGGCAGTGGCTATTAATTGTTAGGAAGGGAAGGAGCATAGCAAGATTATTGTCATACTTCCCTTGGGAAAGACATGGGCTTCAGCAATCCATAGTTTAGGGCATTCCTGACACAGAGGTTGTATCCTCATATTTAATAACTGTTAGTGGATTTTTCTTCTGTGGCTTTGTTTATTCAAGTCCCCCACCATCACCCTTCTCTTGCACAACATGATGGTGCCCTGCTGCTTGCAAGAATGTTTTCCAGTAAGCAAAGCCAGCTTAGAGACTAGGAGACCTTATAAATCTGCCCTTAAGAGTCTGCTCCCAGTAGTCACAGAAGCAATTTCCTCTGTTGTTTGGTGGGGTTTTTCTCTTTTTTTTTTTTTTTTTTGGCTTTTGATTTTGGTTTGGGGTTTTTGTTGTGAATTGAGAGGAGGAGATGTTAGGATTTCATTTTTGCAAAGAAAGATGATGAAAAAGATCCAAATCCTACAGGATGGGAATCTAGAAAAAGAATTAAAGGACTTGTATTCCTGAACATTCCACTTATCTTCTCTGCTCTTGATCAGTCTTGTATTTCTGATTGTTCTTTTTCCTAAAATAGTTGAGCTGCACCCAAAATTCAGTGTCTAATACCACAGGCAATGTCAGTATGTGCTTGCTTAACATCATTAATTATATAATGTAGTTTGGTCCTCAAAAATAAGGTGAGGAAGCTGCTGCTGTAATTCAATATCTTCTGCTAACATGTTTTCAGACCAATCCACTCTGACCCTGACTGTACCAGGGAAAAAAAAAAAACAAAAAACCACAGTCCTGATTCCAGTTGTATTCTGCTCAGCTGAATTCCCATTAACTCAGTGAAATTTTGTCTAAGTTAGCACTGAGAAAAACAAAGCAAATAGTCTTCTAAATATGGTCCAGTATTGATGCAAGTACATAAAACTGTGCATTGAAATATGAATGCAAATCTTGGATATTCCATGCCTCTCACCCTTTGATCACCATGCCATTTCTGACAAAATGTTTGATAATTTTTTCGATTAAGGGCACCCAAAAATATTTTAGAACTCAGTGTAGTGAGAGACAGAGGCCAGAAGAATAGATGTCTAGCCTGAGACATCTGGGTACCAGATGAGGGTGTAAGAAGCACCAGGTGGCAGCAGGACCCAGCAATGCACCAGCAAAGGCTTAACACAGGTGGGAGACGTGTCCTGCAGAGAGAAGCAGTGGAGCAGAAAGGCTTAACTAATGTTTCCACGCTTAATTCCTGAAGATACTGTTCTTCAGATTAAAATTTTGGACACAGTTATTGTCAAACCTGAATGTTACACATTAACAGACTTTCACCAGATCTACCATCATAAGGTTATGTGTTCTACAGCCCGGAAAAGCAAGTTTTCAAGAAGAAACTTCTCTTTGTTAATGGCTTGGGAGATACTCCAGTGCAGGACTAGACAGCTGTTTTAATGTGGCTATCCTTTCTAAAACACTGTTCAGCACAACTGCTTTATCTCGAATCTCTTTTGCATGTTATTCTATTTTGCTGTTTCTCTGAGCAGACTTTTGAAAGGGACTTGCTGGCAGTGCTCACATGTCTGCACGAGGGGGCAGGAGAGGCTCACAGTTTCGGCAGCAAAAGCTGCCTGTGATAAGAGAGTAAGAGAAAAAAGTGACTTTAGCACTGCAAGTCCCTCTGGTTCTTTACCCTTCTCCTCTCCTTGAAGACAGGCCTTGCTGCAAGGCTATTTCACAGTAGTGGCTGGAAAATAAGTATGGCTTGCAATAAAACTTGTCAACAAAGGTCTGCAGATTTGTCTCAAATACTCGTAAGTGTCTGAGATTTTTAGTACGAAAAGGCCATTTTTTCATAGCAATTTCCATTCCTATAATTACTTTGAAATAAATACCAGTAAGAACTGCAGTTAAAAGACAGATCAGAACATTCCTTTCCCTTATGTTTTTTTTTCTGACCATAATTAAGACACTGTGCTTTAAAATCAGGAAACACAAACACCATGGCCTGGGAGATGTGAGGAATAGGGTTGCAGGAGAAATTAGTAGGATGCCTCATTGCAGTCACAACGTAGTCCAGCAAAGTGGAGCAGAGCTTGAGTGAGCCAAGCCATGATCCCATGTAAATCAACATCAATCTCTTGATGCAGTAATACACAATTTACACCTAATAAAGAGTGGCTCACATTCTTCTGTGGGGAAAAAAAAAAGTGCTGAGAAGAAAAAGCTCTTGTTCATATGTTTACCTAATCCAACTATTTGCTACAGTAATAACCACTAAAATTTGTTTTGGACCACTAACCTTCAGTCTTCTCATCTCCCATACATTTTTGAAAAATAAGTCTACAAACAAGAACCATGAGAATGTTTGATAGGTCTGAAGCTGAAACCAACTATTTTTTCTGGAAGATAAATAATTTAACCTTGCAATACTTTCAGAAGGCAGAAGACTATTCTTTTCCCTGAAGAGATGAAAAGAGGGTCTCATGAAGGTGGTGACTTGACATGGGGTCTATAAGAAGATAGGAAACAGGGAGTTTCTTGTTGGTCAGCAACTATTCAGGTTCCATCACAAGTGCTGCAGTTACCACCTTCCCTCATCTGCACAATAATCCTCAGTGTCTCAGTCCTGCAGCACTATCCTACATAGGGAAGCATGGCATGAACCAGGGTAGATCATTAAGCTCTGAAAATACAGGTCGCGGTACTACTGAGGCAAGAAGTATGAAAAGTGTTGACCTTGCATGAAGTGGTTGCATTTGTCTAATTCCCTCTCTGGAGAGAGAGTCCACCTTCCTGCCACAGCTGTGGACTACTTCTGCACTTTCCTGTGTGCCCATTCCAATGCTTGTTTATCTTGGGAGCTAACTCAACTTCCTAAACTAGCTAATAATAAAGCTAACAAAGTACCAAGCTCACCTCTTGTAAAAAGAAATGAGATATCAGGCCAGCTTCAGTGTCCTAGAAAATTTCACCCTAGTGTGCCTCAAATGCATATCAAGGTCAAGTCACCAGGCTGACCATATTGGGAATGCTGCCACACCTTTGCAATCAGGAGACCTATGAAGAAAGCATTAAGGTTGAAGCCATCACAGACAACTGGTCAGATATGCCATAACAGAAGGAGGGAATTTAGCTCCAGCCACCTATCAGCTTTCTGCATCTATAGCAATCAATCAGGCAGAGGCTGGGACTGCTGGTCCTCTTTAACCACTTCTTCTCCATCAGTGGGTTTATTTGTTCCAGTAAATAATTCTATACCATTCCTGCCAGGTATTCCCTTCAAGACCATCTCTTTCTTTTATTTCTCTGCCAAGTAAGTGCTTTGTTTCAGATCCTTCAACAGAATGCCTCAGGGCAAAAGTGTCCCATCTTCATTCCACAACACTGCAGTAGTAATTTGCAATGTAGTATCACTAAGGATTGCTAGATGTGGGTATGGCTATTCTGATTCTGCATTTTAAGGACTTTGGTGAGAACCTGCCTAATTTTAAGCACCCAAACAATGCTTCCTGATTTGCACAGGCTCATAAGGTGACTTAAAATTAAGAATGTGTCTAAAGCACCTTGCTAAATCAGACTCTACTGAGTGACATTGCCTGTAAGGGATACAACAATAAAAAAGTCCAGCTATTGGCACCAAGGAAGCCTTCTTCATCCTGGGTGGCCAAGACCACATTTTCAAAGCAGGGAGATGAAGGCTATAATTGAGGCTTCCCATGTGTATTCAAATCAGAGCCTTACACAAAACTGTTAAAAGCAATGAGAAGCCTTGCAATGACTTTAAATTTTTTTTAATAAAACTGTCACATAGCAAATGCCACAGATAAGGCCACCACAGATTGGCACTCAGACAATAGATGCAAATTTCAGGTAAAATCAACCACTTCGGTGCAAACATACCATTACTGAATAATTTTGTCCCTGATCTGATCCTTATCATAGCCTGCAACAAATTCTCAGGCTTGTGTGCTGCATCCTGGGTACATCACAATTACTTGACTTGGAGATCTCCTTGCATTCCACCAATTCAACCATGCAAAAGAACAGATTTGCATAGGGCAAAAATCAGTCATTGTGTAAGTTCATTTGTTTTATTATTTAAGGCAAGGGCTCGATTTTGGCTACATTTCCCTGCAGAAAAATTCTATTCAATGGCAATTGCAAGTCAGAATTGTGCACTGTTGAGATAGAGGTGAAACAGCAATAGTTAAATGCTTCCCTCCTGTGATGGTATTAGCATGACTGCTAGGAAATATGTGCTCGAAAATGCCAGAGAAAGTGAATTGTCTGTGACAGAAGCTTTTTTAAGAAGAGAGAAAATGAAAACCACAACCACACTAAAATAAAGCCTCTTTTAATGAGCTTCGGATGCCTTCTGGAAAACTGAAAAGAGATTTTAATGCATAAATGGTTCTTCTGGTATATCATTATATTTTCTGTTGGAAGGTTTTGTTGGGTGGTTTTGTTGTTGTTGTTGTTTGGATTTTTTTAACTACCAAGTATATACTTTTTTTTTTATTTAACTTAGAACAAGACTTCTGTTGTTAGAAACAGAAAGCAGAAAGAACCAAATTGCTCTAGTCATCAGAAGAACCAGTGTGAGAGATGTTTACCTGAACCTAACCTAGATTCCTGAGGATACCCACCAGTATTTCCTGGAGGATGAATTGGTGATCAGTTTAGCTTTGTGTTGCTGAGCATGAGTCATTGGAAATCATAATGATCAAGTGTCTGTGTCATCCCTAAGGTGAAAGTAAAGAGAGGAAAGTACATGGAAAAAAAAATCTAATATGCCCTTGCAGATCCTGCTTATGGGCACAGAAAAAGATAGAGCAAAATTACACCTCTTGAGGGTGTGATGGTTTTCAGACTATTTGATTGTGGCAACCGAGCTGAATGCCAGTCTATTGCTCTGCTTTTGAATTCTCCTTTGTCATATTGCCTGCTCAGAAGGACTGACATATCTATGCCATTTTATGTCTTATGTTATCTGTTCCTTAATCTGTCTCATTTTGTACCACTAGAGACATTAGTGGGGTCCCATTACTGCTATACTAGTTGTAAAATCAGCACTCATCCTTCACGCTAACACTCAAAGTGCAACTCTGTCATTGAAGAAGTAACCTGAACTTGTTAACTAGCATCTCACAACTTCTCATCCATATTTTTTCATGAAGTTGTATGAATTTATAGTTCTTGCCTTCAAAATGAAAGGAACAAGTAAATAATTGAAAATTATGAAAAATTTCAAGGTACAAGCATTGTACTGTTCGACTATACTGTATTTCTGCTTGCTTTCCAATGAATCTGAGCACAGTGACCGAGGCTCAAGAAATGCAGAATTTTCCCATTTGAGAGTTATTTATGGCATCATTGCCAGCAAAAAGTCTATACTCATCTTTAACACTTCCTGAATGAGTAATCTAGGTATGAAACAAGGATTGTTGAAGGCTCCTCCTTCAAACAAGTTTTATGAAAAAATAGCAGCTTTTGCCTAAAATATACAGGCCAGGCATTTATTTGCTAGAAGCAGTTTCCAAAGCTGAATCTCTATTTCAAAATGCCACCTCTGAGATCACTTTCTAAATCCAGGCAATATAGAGAGAAGTCTCATCACACTGCCAGTTGGCTGGATCAGACTTTCTCTCATCCCCTCCATTCGGTGTGACTGCTATTCTTAGACACCTAAATTCATGACATAATGATCTGAAGTCAGCCCTTACATTCAGGTGCTGTAACCAAATTTTTGAATTGGGGAGGAGGGAAGGAATTCCTCTTCTGAAAGCCATGATGTCTAAATCCTGTTCTGGAACTGATCCTAACAAAGTAAGGCCTTGAATTCCTTTCTTACAGGAGTTTGTCACACCTGATGACTGTTGAGCTTGATATTTTCTCAACTCTGGCTGATCATTAACATGCAGGCTCTATGACAAACATTTATTCTGTATTTTCCTTAGGTCAAATTGCCCAGTTAGACCTCAAGTTTCCCTTTGCTCATTCCCTCTGCTTATTCCACACAGTGGATTTCCAGGGTAGGAGGGAACGTGCAGCACTGCTGCTGTCTGCTGCATAAATATAGAGGATAGGAAGAGGAGATCCAAGAGAAACATCTTACCTTATGCAAATGGTATATCACCAGCTTTTCAATAATCAATTGCCCTAGGAGAGACATCTGAAAACATTTTTTCTGGCAGAAGAGAGATTTTCCTGGGCTGCATGCAGGGTCAGGTTTAAGTTCATTTTATTACTTCAACTTGTGGCTGTCACAAGTGAAAATAATTTTTAGTGAGAGTCTTAGAAAGACCAGAGTCAATGCACTGCTTGCCCATTTACAAACTTCATCTGCCTCATGGCAAGATGGCCATAGTGCAACTTTACAAGACAGTTTAGAATCATGTTTCATCTATCCTTAATATCTTGACTTGAAAGCATGCTCAGCAATCTGAAGGACCTATTCCGTACAGGCTTTTGACCACACATTGTACCAGCAAAAATTTGTGTAATTGAAACCCTCCCGTAATTAAATAATCCACTTTTCTCTGAGCTATGTCAGACACAGAAGTGTCACTGAGAATCAGATCCCTCATCTGCTACCCTTTTGCACAGGTTCTCTGAGACCTATCAATATCCATTCTTCTGACGTCACTCCTGTGACAATCCCTCTTCACAGGACAGAAGGGAAGTGTCTTGAGGTTTCAAGGTGCAACTTTCTCCACTGCATGCTCAGTCTTTACTCCCCATTTCTAATTTGATTGGCTACAAGATCCTCTCTAAAAGAGCTGAAGAGAAAAAGGCTTATGGAAGAGATTGGAAGACAGGGTTATTCAGCATCTTTGCTACCATCTCCTTCTGTACCTCCATCTCTTTCTGCCTTACTTCTTTTCCTTTGTCACACATTTGTCCAGCAAACAAGGAGGGCATTTGTCAGGTGGAGGCCTAGTTTGTATTCTTGCCTTCTCTTCTAGGTGCTACCACACTCTTAACCATTAATTCATAGCAGTGAAACAAGTCTGCAGTTTCACAAGCTCATCTCACCAAGGATTGAAGAGGTAAGTAGCTCAGTTGTTAACTTCCTTAGCTGTAACTAAACTCTTCCAGACATCAATGAGAAAGAGACAGGAAAAGTCCTTGGGAATAGAAAATATCTGGTCGTAATTGTAATGCAGGTGCCTAATCTGTCACATTAGACTTCAAGGCCAAGACTAAATATTTGAACTCACTCCTGAAAAAATGAGACCCAAGCTTGCAAAGAAACTACAAAATCTCTACTACAAAATTAACTACAGAATCAGTGGACCATGATAAGAAACAGCAGCTAAAGAATAAATTCAAAGAAAAGCACGTATCTCACTCCCCTTCAGTTGCTTTCTGTTTGCTTCTGTCTGTCTGCATCAGTTAATGACCACTCAAGAGCTTATCCCTCCAGCTGCCAAGATATCTCAAACCCAGAATCACTTTTTGCCTATAGCTGGCCAGCAGATCGCCAGAAGGGTGGAAATCATCGCAAATTTCAATCACGCGCAATTTGAAAGTGGTATCCTGTCGTTGCTCATTCATCTGGTAGTGTTTTTCTCATCCTTTCTGAGTGCTAGGAGTTGGAGAGGGGCAAGAGACCACAAGGCCATAAAGTTCACAGGAAATGATAACAAAGGCTGTTGCCTTCCATCCAGAAGGCAGACATACGTCAGTGATGCATCTAGTGATCCTTGCATACACAGCAAAAAATCCTCTCTGCGACTGCAGCAAGTACAAGTAGCTGCATTTACAAAGAGGACTTTTATAAAGATTTTTAAAATTAAATTAAATTCCTTCCATGCAAGGTTGTTGTGCATCATTACTAGTTCCACAGATGCATAGCAACTGTTAAATCCATGCAGGACCTTATGCACCAGCTGCATCTGCACACTGCTCTTGGCCCAAGCCCAACTTCTGTTGTGCCTGGGTGCCAACACTACACCCACACTGCTTATTCCCTATAGCCTCATCCCTACAAGCTCTAATAGGAGAGTTGCAGGAAGTTTACTTTACAGGTAAACAGGTGTTAACACCCTCCTTATATAGAGAAAGACACAGGGCTTTGGGACTAGCTGTTTGTGTATTTACACTCTGGTTCATCAACCCTAGTATTTAATTGCTTTTTCCAAATTAAAGCGGAGAAGAGAGACAAGTTCAGTTAATGAATAAACTGTTCCCATTGTTAATTAATCAGTGGCAGAATAATGATTCAGAATCAGAGCTGCTCTGTTTTAGCCACACTCAAAAGGAGATCAGCTCACCTCCTCCCAAACACTTGAGAAAGGCAGCATTCAGAGGTTGCCTAGCAAGTGAGCCAACACAGGCTGTGCTGCACAGTGTGCTGCCACAAACGTCGTCTTGACGCACTCCCACTTCAGCTCCCTCGTCACCAGCTCCGGGTATGTGACACTGCAAAAAAAGGAGCATTCCTCAGGTAATCAGGTCCTTTAACAGCTAGGACTAAGTTTTGGCTCCAAGTCCTGGCATGCCAGTCAGATGGCAGAAAGCTGGTGTGCAGTGTTCCTGGTGTGACATAAAGTAATAAGCAAGTCACTACCACTGCAACCATCCACACTTGTCACGCTCTTCAAATGCTCTCAATGTTTAGCTTCATTTGTTGGGGCCATTAGAGTAGGCACAGTAGCTGGTGCTGGATACATTCAAAGGTTCACTTTGAAGCTGTTGCCCTGTGATTATGTTCTAGAAAGAATTGGATAGAAACTTTTTCCAGAACAAATTATATCAGACCTGAGACTATCTGGATAATAAGTAGTGAAGAGCAGCCAGGCAAATTGCCAGGCAAAAGTGGAAAGGATGTCACCAGTGTAGAGGAACAGCTCACCTTCATCACAGACAAACTGAAATGACATATGCTGTAGGTCTGCCAACTGCTCACATTTCCTTGCCTTGATTTCACCTGTGGCAGCACAGGCAGGAGGGCTGGCTTTGCACGTGGTCAGGACACTCTGCTTTGTTTGACTACTCGGCAGTCCATTGACCTGGCGTTTTACAGCGAACTCAAAGCACATTTATCCAGAACACTGGGAGACTGGGGGCTGGAGGGCTATTCCAGGAGCTGAACTGACAGAAGTTGATGTCCTCATCATTTATGGCTTAATCAGTTTAATCATTGTGTCACCTGGGCATCATAAAAATAACAACTAGCTTCCAGACTGGTCGATACTTTTATAAGGTTTTTGTACATTGACCTTTTAATACACAGCTGACTGTGTAATCTGCCCCGATGGAAGAAAAAGGCATTTTATCACATTTAAAAAAAAAAAAACAAAAAAAAGTTATGGCATGGTACTACCACACTCCACAGAGTAAAGTAAGCTTATAACAAGTGTACTAATTAGAGGATGAAAGGAATGGATACAGAGTCAAAAAACCCAGGAAATCAAATTTCCAGGGATATTTGGAAGGCTGTGGGTGTTTTCTGTGTGCAGTGAGACAGTGCTGAAACATCCACAAAAGCAAGGACCTTCTTTGCACAGGCTTCAGCAGATGATTGAAATTTAAGTACTGTGAAGAATGGCGTGTGAGGAAATTTGAGGGAGAGGTGAACAAAATGATTATTCAGGGAAAGAATGAGTGAGGAAAAACTTGTCACATGACCCAGCCAGTGGATGCTAAAGAAATTAAGGGCAGGCATGATATGGGAGGATGAATTAAATTTGGAAGTCCATGGTCTGGGGACCAAGTGCACAGTGACAGAGTTAAAGGCCTGGGACACAAGTGGATTAGACAGTAGTTTCTGAAGTAGCAACAGCAGGAAGTTTATGCAGGAAATAAGTAGCAGACAATGTCTTCAGAGACAAATATCCTGTTTTCCTACAAACTTTCCTAGTTAAGAAAAAGAAAGAATCCAAATAAATCCCATAAAACGAAGTCATCAGATTGTTTTGGTTTTTTTTTTTTTTACTTTTTAAGCAAACAAAATGTTCTTTTGAGTTCTGTGAGAGGCACTAGTGGGTTTTAAAATAAGAAAAATTAACATCGTATTTCCCACAACTGAGCTTGCACACCCCAAGAGTTTTACTGCCCACTCTGGTTTCCTTTGTTTTGTTAGTTGTGCTCCACATCAGAAACAATGAAAGCTTTTTCAGTTGTTGTTAAGAAACATCTTTCAAATTGAGCTGTAAACCACTCCTGGTGTATGTGAGCATGGATGTGTGGGGGTGTGTGAACAAGCTTGTTTGTGACAGAGGAAGAGTGGATACATGTGTAATAGGGGAAAAATGAGAGCTAAGTAAGAAAAATCCAGTCTAGAGTGGAATTAAGCAGTTGTGAAACAGAATTATAACAAGATGAGGTTATTTTTGTGATTTTAGGCCAGTTGGGGAAGTGGGAAACCTAGAAATTTTCTCAGTTAATAGCAAGGCAATTCAGAGTTCATTAAATGCTCTTGGTTGTTTGGCTGTTTGTTTTAAATCTCCCAGCAACAACGGGAAGAAGATTTGCAAGAAACTATAGGAGGGAAAACTCCATGGGGTTTAAAAAAAATAAAAAAAATGAAAAGGAGAAAAAACTCTATCCATATAAATAAAAGCTCTCTCTATGCTGGGCTTCTTTTTACAAGATTTGCTCTTGTAGGTTTCGATATTGTAACAGCTGGGCTTCATTTTTCACCATTCCTTCTTAAGCAAAAAACCCAGGGATTTTAGTGGGACCTGGTGCAGATTACAACAGCTCAGGGTAACTAATCAACTGCTGCTGGGTCACAAAGAAAAGATCCACCGCTGAAAAATGGCAGGAATTGTTTCCCTCTCTCAACTAAAGTGGTGCTGAGTACTGCTTCCTTCTGGCAGTTCCTGTGCTACAAATTTTCTTTTAAAATCTTATTTACTTTTCCAGCAGTGATTCAGGCAGTTACTTAAGGTCCTGCAGCTAAATCAAATATTTAATTTTCATCTAGTGTCAGTGAAAGATAACAGAGCTCGGCAGGTACTCAGCATGAACAAATTGAGATTTCGATTACTACAAGTATTTCTGTGTTCTCAGCCAAAGATACAGTCTGTCCAGACAAAGGGTAGTCAGTAGGAGACATTCTTCCTGAGAAGCGTTTTGTCCTGCTCCTTTCCCAAGGCTGCCAGCAGAGCTAAGTGGTTCCGTGTGAAGCACACACTTGACTCCACTGGGCTGAATCCCACCACGTCACTCAGCCGGCATTTGGGAGCAATCTGCCCTCACTGCTGGGACAGCACAGGGCTGGAATACTCACCTACAGGTTAAGCAGTCAGCATTCCATTTCCAGCCCTGCAGAGCCATCCAATTACTCACCATGCAATTACTTGGTAGTCAGTAAATAAAATTCACATGATCGGAAAAATACTGCTTTGTTAGGGAAAGGAGGAACAGGATAAATAGAAAATTAGGGGGTTCTTTTCCAGTAGAGAAAAATATTAGTTTCAAAATTTGTATCCATATTTCTTCTCCAGTTCAGAGATGTTTGTCTGGATCCATTTCTGGCCTTAAACTGCAAGGATTATTTACCATCTAAAAAAAGCCTGACATTTGGGCAATGTGTCTTAAGTCTTTTTCAACTAATTCAGCCTACAGACTCCAGAAGCTGGGCCACCTTAGATTACGTCTATGTGCTGTTAGCAACTGGCAGTGTGTAAGGGAAGAAAAGTATTATACAAAACCTTGGTAATGGCTGAATTCTGCCTGTTAGCTTTAATAACTTTAACAAAATAAAATTACTCAAGCCTAGCAAATCTGTTGACTCTCCAAAACTGGAAAGGAGGCAAATTTACTTTCTCCTCTGTGCTTAAAGCCACTATTTTGTAGGCAACTGAAATAATAATTAAAAGAAAATTAGCGCACTAGTACTGGAGCTAACTTTAATTCTCTTGCCCACACTAGAAACAATGCAGAAAAGTTAAACATTCATTTTATAAAAGATACATCAGGTTTAACATATACCCCAGGTTTACACAGGAAAACCACGTGGTATGTTCAGCTTTGCAATATGATGACCTATAAGTGCTTTCTACATGACAGAGGGAGAAGTGGTGGTGCCACTTTCCTTCAGGTTCAGCTAGCTTTAGGGATCTTTGGAGATCTGAAAATCTAGATTAAGTTCAGATAGCTGTAAAATTATGTGGAAACATTGGGTAGAAGGAGTGAAAGAAAAGTTTTATAAGGATGTGTTCTGAGGAAATCCCGCTTATTTGAATGGCAAAGTGCTCATAGTGATCTGATAAAGCAAGAGAACTGGGCTCCAGAGTTTTTGTTCAGAACGAGTACATAGACCATGTAGACCATTTCCTTGGCTCAGCAGATTGCCCTCACAATCCCCTTTCTAGTAGTGCAGTGAGAAGTGCTTTAAAATGCATGTAGATTCTTTAGATAGTCTACAGATAGACCCTATAGATATATAGGTAGGTTTCTGGTCTATTTCTATTCTAATATTGGCTGTTCTAAAGGGCTAGGATTATGCAAATGTACTTGCAACTCAGCAGAACACACCTTATTTTCAGCATTTTTCTTATGATGTTTCATCGCAGTTTTCCTTTGCTTATATTTATCCTGCCTACCCTCCTAAATATGTCCTTTCCCCTGACCCCTCTCTTCCTGGTATTCATGTCACACAATTTTTTCAGTCGGTTAGCATCTTTCTATTTCAGCATCCCAAAACTAAACCAGATTTAGAATCTTCTCTCATAAATCAAACACAACATGAACAACTAACATGTCTTAAAGGTGACTCCTCTCACAGAGCTGGACTTGAGAGGCTGACAAACTCACAGCCTAGGACTTCACAAACTAGCTCAAACCACTGTAATTTCAGCTGTGCATTTCCTGCCTTTTTTCCCTCGTGAAAACATACATTAATAAACTGACACTGAGAAACTCCAAAGAGCAATCACAGAGTTTAGCCAGCTGAAGAAAAGGCAGAACCTCAATTTCAACACACAAATCTGAAAGTGTTTTTACCCTTTGATTTTTGATCCTCTTTTTTGTTGACAACAGAGGGGGAAAAAAATCCCCTCTCTATGACAGATGTGTGATACTATAGAAATTTGCTTCTCTGCAAGTGTGAAAGCACTATATCATAAGGGGAAGGCATGAGATGTCTTTGCAGGTCCTAGCCTACTATTTCATATTTATCATGTAGACTCGTTGGATTAGGAAGCTGGCATGTCTCAAACAGATCCTACTTGCTTGAGCGCCATAGTATTTGAAAGAAACATTCAGTGGTTCACGTTTCCTCTGTATTACAATAGTATTAGTAACAAACCATGCATGGAGACCGATTACTTTGCCCCAGAGCTATTTGGCACTCCAGGCTAAACAACTACTAACTGTCTCAGAACAAGGACAGAAATTAAATGCACAGCTGACTCTCTGCAAATCTTGACTAAAGGCTGGAAAACAGCATGTCCACCCTTGAGCTTTCAAGGAGATCTATGGGAAAATAGTGTGGAGGAATAAAGAAAGGCATGGGAATTATTTTGTAAGACAGTATGATTTTCTAATTGCTCAGGAATTAAGAGGTGAGATGTAATTAGTCACTACAACTAATTCATTGCTTAACCTTGACAAAATGCCTAGTGATTTATTCTGTGCTCAGGTTTTCTAGTACACATATTCAGAATATTAGCTAATGCAAATCAAGTCACCCAGATTTTTAAAGGCCTTTAGGAACTCTCAGAGTTAACAACTATCTCAGACTAGTCCACTCTTTGGGGGGTAAAGCACTCATTTAACTGTAGCCACATTATCAAGTCTTCTCACACACAACTTCCAAGCTTAAGTACCAGCTGCAAAGAAGTCATACACCAGAACCCTTTCCCACTACCTCAGTGTTCCTTCACAGCCCAACTGTTGCAATAACCCTGAGGGAAAAGCCAGGAATTCTGTGATATGCCCCAAGCCATGACCATCACAGATTAAGCTGGAAACTTTTGAGGGCAGTCAGCCTGATACAAGGGATGATAAGTGACTATCATCTTTGTTGTGGGATATTTGCTTGAATGCCAAATGTTGTTTTAAAGACTGTTATTTTAGCTCCCTCGACAGGGCAGAACAGGGGCAGGATCATCAGCACTGAAATTACCAACATACTTGAGCTGAAAAAAAAAGTTCTCCTACAGAATGCAGTAGAAATAAGCTGTGGGACAATGCATATTAAAATAAGTAAAAGCTCCTATTGTCTTTAAATTTCCTGGTCCCAGCCACCATATTGTCTAGAATTGATTTGGCATAAGCAATATGGCCTTTCAGATTTGAAAGAAACCATAAGCCCAAAAGATATTCACTACCACCTGCTCTCCCTAAAGAATAGCCCAAGTTCTTCTTCAAGAGCACATACCTTGCACTGCATCCAGACCTTTATGTAGTAAAAATATTTAAAAATAAAACCTCTTCTTGTATGTCTCTGTAGAGGCAGCTCCGCAGCCAAGCTCTCAGCTGGAAACTCTAGTATAGGAATCAGAGTCCTTTTGTGCCTGCAGTGGCAGGGCAGTGTAAATTTACACCTGCTTCAGGCTTAATTTAGCAATTAGTAATTATTTGGTAAATTAAGGAAGGTGGGAGAGTTTCCTCTCAAATAACACTATTATTAAATAAGAGAAAATCTGAGTGCTAAATGAACTGAACATGTTACTTCTGGCCTCATAGATTACCAAACAGACTAGGGTAGGTTTGTAGAATTCTAGGGGTTTCATTTGCAGAGATGTCTTAGAGTCTTCCATTCTCAACTTTGCTAATGCTGTGCTTGACGTTTTGCTGTGAAAATCTGCTTTCTTTCATAACTTTTCTTCTGTCTTGAAAATCATGACTGGCCCAGCCACAAGCAGCAAGTCAAAGATCAAGTTTTTCCCAAAGCTGACCAGCGTCAAGGAGCATGTGTTCCTCTGTGTTGAACTGCACAGCTCTACTTGGTCTAACAACCCCAAATCATTAGTATCTGAGGATGTCTTGTTTGTTCCAACTAATGCATACATGTATCTTTTTACTTACCAAAACCAGCAGAAGACAGATCAGGTCTAGGTTAATACAAGCAGGTACTTTTTGTTGGCTAGGTATAAGCTCCACCTTATCTCTTCAGTAAAAAACAACAGCCCATAACTTTCCTGTACTGAACAAGGAATTCAGTCCTTTGGGGAGAGCTCAAAGGGAGGGCATTCACTGAATGACAAGTCCCAGGGGAAGGCAAGGGTTTAACAGGTCTGAAGAGGTTTGCTTTGAATTTCTTCTAATTTGCATCCCAGCCAGTGCATAAACAAGAAAAGGGACTGGTCCAGAGCCTGCTGCCATTCAAAGGAAGGCAAGAAGAATTAACCTGTATTAAGGAAGACAAAAATAAGTCTAGGGGCTTTTCCTTAATGCCTAACTCTGAAACCAAGGTTCTTCTAACATAATTTCCAAATATTTTTGATTTTGGCTTAGTGTTTGTTTGATATAGCAATAAAGCAAAGCTCTCATATTTTGCATACTCAGAGAGCTCCCAAAATACTAATGGCAGAATCTCAGTCCCATTTATACCAGTTCACAAAACTGGCAAGCTGGCCTCTTCTGGGAATCTGATCATTATGAAATTAACTGTATGGGAACTGAACTCATTAGAAATTCAGCTCCTTAACATACAGAGAGCATGAGGTGTCTTTTCATGTATGGATGTGCACATGTGTTTTAGGGTAAGGAGTAAAGAATAGCAATGTTTGAACATATTGTGTCTAGAATTTAAAAAACTGAAAACAAAAAAGAAGCATTGTAAGGCAGTTTCACAAGAGTCAGTTAAAAACCAATTAAATCTGTAGGCCTTAAAAACTGAGGGCCAACAAAACAAACAGCAGTACTTTGTTCCCTATACGTGAACACAGGTTCTGATAGTACCATTTGTTTTTAAGCCATGGGTTATATACTTGGTAAGTCTTCCCTTCGTTGGCAAATTGATGCACTATTTGTCTAAGTCTGGGTTAGTTATGCCAATTCCACTTGATCTGACCCTTTTTCCACACACAGCTCAGCACGTGCCAGCCAGGCAGCACTCAGCACTGCTTGTCAGCAGTTGCCCTCTGATCACCCTGCCACAGAAGGGCAGCAAGAGTCAGTCCGTGCCCGAGCTTCACATGAAAGCCCAGAGTGCCAGGACTGCAGTTCTAACATGCAGGACCGAGTCCCTGCCTGGCAAGAGCTGGGCAAATGCAAGGAAGAAAAAGAGATTTGCGCAAACTAATACTCTGAAAGAGAGTGGGGAAATACCACTCCTCTTGTGCAAGCTTAGCAGAAATTCAGCAGTGCCCAGGGTCACCGAGGCCCAACCTGGCAGCAGCCTCCAGACATGTGTTAGAGGATCTCTAGTGCAATTCCAATTCAGAGAGCACGGTTCCAACTGCTGGGCCACTGATCATCTGACATCCTGCAGCTGCCCAGCTATTCAGAAAAAAAAACAAACCCAAACTCTTAGAAAAATGCCCGTGGATCAGAATGCTGCTTAAGCAGCAAGGCCTACCTGTGCCTTTTGCATGAAAGGTGGAGATCCATACTTACATTAATGCATAGAGAACTGTCCAGGAATAATGCCAGACCTGGAAGAACTAGAAATGAAATAGAAACTATGTGGTGTTGACAGAAATAAAAATTTATTTTTAAATAAAAATGTCATCCAAAGCAAGAGCTAGATTTCCCTTGCTTCCCTGAGTAGTATTGAAGAGGTGGTGGAGACAAAAGATTCTCATCTTTTATGGAAATAAGTCCAAAAATCTGAATTCTTGTTATAAGTGTTACCAATATTAACTAACACTCTACAAGTAACTTCCACAGCATAACAAGATATTCAGTGAGTATTCAGTATACATTGTTCAGTATACATTCAGTGAGTGTTTAGAATAAATTGTCTGAATTACCAGTTTCCTTCAAAGACCTGCAGAGGCAACTTTAACACACATTTTTTATTCTTTACACAGAGAATAGACTACCACAAAATGTCATCTTGTGTGCATCCCAAGCAAAAAGACCTCAATTATATTTGCAAATATCTATCTACAAAAGACCAAGACGGAATGACAGCTATTGATTTTCCCACCTGGGATCTTCAAAATCCTACGACTACTCTATTTAAATAATAAACCTTATTTATATGTAAGTGATTTTTTTAAAATAGATTTTGGACTAGTCAGTGTGGTCTAATGTTTAAAGGAAAGGGCTGAGAAACAGGAAATGTGGGAGAATTGGGTTGGATGAAAGCCTGGATAAAGGCCTGTGGTTTGTTTGCATGATTTTTAGTTAATAATAAGGGAGATTGGGTGTCTCAGAAAATTCAAAAAAGGGAAAGAAACCTTTATCCAACAGAAAAAAAAAACAAAACCCAGAACCTTCATATGAAGGTAACTGAACTTGTAAATACCAATGGAAAGTAGTTACATGTCTCATCACTCAAAACAGGAATGAAAGCCCTAGAAGCTGTTCTCCAGGGAATTCTTTCTAGAATCAGAGAATCGTAGAACGTTAATTGTTGTAAGGGACTGCAGAGATCATCAAGTCCCAGATGCCCCTGCCATGGGCAGGGACACCTCCCACGACATCTAGCATGGCCTTGAACATTGCCTGGTTTGGAGCATCCACAGCCTCCCTGGGCAACCTGTTTCAGTGCCACACAGTAAAGATTTTCTTCCTAACACTAGCCTAAATCTCCCCTCTTTCAGTTTGCACCCATTGTTCTTTGTCCTACAACTACAGTTCCTGACAAGGAGTCTGTCTCCAGCCTCCCTGTAGGCCCCCTTCAGATACTGGAATGCTGCTATAAGGTCTCTAAGCAGCCTTCTCTTTTCCAGGGTGAACAGCCCCAAATTTCTCAGCCTGTCTTCATAGGGGAAGTGCTTCTGTCCTCTTACCACCTTTATGACACTCCTCTGGGCTTGCTCCAACAGGTCCATGTCCTCCCTGTTGGAGGCTGCAGAGCTCTATTCCGCGCTCTGGGGTGTCTCCCAAGGGCAGAGGAGCAGAATCACCACTGTCATCCTGCTGGTCACACCTCTTTTCATGCAGCCCAGGGTTGGGTTGGCTTTCCAGGCTGTGAGCACACACTGATGGCTCACGTTGAGTTTTTCATCAACCATCACCCTGCAGCCTTTTTCCATGGGCCTGCTCTCAATCACTTCTCTGCCCAGCCTGTAGGTTTGTCTGGGACTGCTGTGACCCAGTTGCAGGACCTTGTACTTTGCATTGTTGAATTTCATGAGGTTTGCATCCGCCCACCTCTCAAGCATGTCAAGGTCCCTCTGGATGGCATCCCTTCCCTTCAATGTGTCAACTGCACCACTCACCTTGGTGCTGTCAGCAACCTTACTGAGGGTGCACTCAATCCCACCAGATATATTGAACACTATTGGCCCCAGTACCAATCCCTGAGGGACACCACTTGTCGCTGGGCTCTACATATACAAGGAGCCATTGACCCCAAGTCCTTGTGTGAGGCTATCCAGCCAGTTCTTCATCCACCAAGTAGTCCTGTGTCAGTTTGCAACAAGATGACCTAGAAGGGCTGGACCTGTGACTGCAGCAGTGTTGGAACAATATGAACAAAAATCAATCGGCTGAGTGTTCTTGTCCTCTCACTGATACCAACCAATGATGCAAAAAAAAAGCTATACAAAAATCCTTTTAATGTATTATAGAAACAGTAAAACCAGTTCTTTTACTGTTTTCCAAAACCTACTCTTCTATGTGAGATAGGTATATGAAGTCTGATGTGTTTTGTAATGGTTAACCCACTTAGGGCATGCTCAGATATTGTTTTGTGTGTGTGTGTGTGTGTGTGTGTGTGCGCACAAAGGTCTGATCTTTTGACAAATGCTTGGAGAGCTGCCCATTATAAAGGCAATGATTTTCTTTTTTTAAGGAGACATTCCAAAGATTCAGGAATAAGTCTGTGGAGTATGACATTCAATTATTTAAGGTAAAGAAAAGATTACTTTCTTTAAACATTCTACTGTTACACTGCTGATCCCAAGGCTGTCTCTCTTCTTTGGTCCTCTCTCATGCCTTCCCTCCTCCTAAACTGAGGACCAACACAAACTCCAAGTGGTTGAAGGCAAGAACAAGGCAAGTAAAGCTATGCCATTTTGATGACTGCTCCCAATAAAAATAATCTATTTTCTGTTTTTTTTTCTTAACTTTTTTTCCTGAATATTATCTCTGTGCTCACACTCGAAGTTTAAAAGTTTTTTAAAGGTTCAGACAAACTTTTTGCAAAAATAATAAAAATAATCAAATTGCTTACATCTCACTGAAATGCAATTATTTAATGCTAGCTAACTAATCATGTTAGTATTGTTGATTAATCACTAAAATATTGTTGCTAAAAATCCAGACTATTGATATATAGTTACACTTATAATGATGTCAGATGAGTTTTCTGAAAATTTTGTGGTTTATAGCTTAATTGTCTTAACTTTTTCACAATCACCTAAATCTTTTCTTGCCTAAAATGTCAGTGTACAATGTCCTCCTTAAATATTACACTTTGAGCGTGTAGAGTGTAAAAACACACTTCTCAGTCTATGAGATATTCTCATGTCTTTAGTATGTTCAGTTAGGGTAACAACCATGTGAGGCTGTAGGGTTACTGTGCACCACTGGAGCCAGAATTCATGGACTCTCATGGAAGAGATATTCACATGTAGGACTTTCCTTTCTTTCACTCATTCCTGCATATTCTGTCAAATTTGCCCATTTAGGGATGCAGGGAAAACACAGAAGGAAAAACAGTTAGTTTCAGCAAGATTCTACAGAAATAACTAGATAGATAGTATAATGAAAGTTTGGCTGGCTGCAGAATTGATTCACCCATGGCAAGAAAAACCTTCTGAAAATAGAGACACACTATGTGGCACATATTTTCCCTTAACAGGCTCTGGCTTCTTATGGAATACTTCCTTTAAAGAAGTCATCCTCCATGTTCACCAATGCTTTCATCCTTATGATTAGAAAGCTGATAAAGTCCTAGCCTGTGGAAAGTACCATTACAGTTTGCATTATGTGGCTGCTTTCTCAGAAAAAATACTCATCTGCAGGTATTCTACAGCTTACATGAGTGTTATTTTTCCTGAAGATTTCTGCTTCAGAGTTTTTATGTACAATATATCAGGTGAAAAAGTCACTCATGCTTGGTATGGCCATCTCCTTTTGTTTAAGTGTGATCATGTCTTCTTTTTTTTACCATGGGAAAAATATGCGTCTGTGTGTCTCTGTGTAGATGTATCTCTATTCTTTACCACATTCTGAAATAGCAATGTAAAATGTCTTGACATTTTCCACAAAAGAAAAAAAAAGCAGTAACAAAAACTCCAACAACTTTGGAAAGAGTTCATGGTTGGAATGTTTCTGGGGGAAAAAATTCACAGAAGATTATGTTTCAAAAGAGAGCGATGAATAATGGAAAGTATGAACTGTGAAGTCCTATTGTATCAGTTGTATTTAGGTTAACCACATTTAATTTTTTTAAGCCCATAAATGCTTAAGAAGTTTTGAACACATGATGGACTTATTTGTAAACTTACATACTGCCCTGAAGGAGACACTGATTGTTGCATTCTGTTGTGACTCATGTGCATCTCTGCTTCACGGTGCCAGGAGTCAGGAAACAAACTAAGTAGTATGTAGTGACTAAATTTCTGATAGAGTTACCCTCAGGACACTCCACTGCATTTCTTTTAACACACTAAAATAGGAAAAATAAAAAGAGGGTGATATAAAACAGACTTTAAGTTTGAAACTTAGCACTGTTTTCTTTCATTCTGTTAAAATTAAAAAGTAAATGACAAGTAATAGTCTAAGCACACTTACACACTTAACAGGAATATCCTTTTTGTTGCCCACTATATTCAAAACAGGTATTCCAACAAATGTAGACAAAAACCTTTAAGACAGTATGTGAAAGCCCTTTTCCTTAATAAAAATACTACTATTACTTCTGAATTTTTCTTCAAAATTCAAGTATCACTGACTTTACACAACAATTCTTGTTCTCCAAATATCAGAAGTAAACTTGCATGCATGCTACATCTTGATAACATATATGTATTTTCAAATTTAATTTTTATTGCATGTCAATGAAAATATGTCTGCAGTAAACCCGAAGCCACATCAAAGTATCACACCATCTGTTTTTTTCTTCTATTGACAAGACAAAGAGGTTTAAGATACATTTAATTAGAGCATGATCAGTGATTAAATATATCATGAGTTACAACATATGGTAGTAGTCACAATTAAAAAAAATAGTTAGGTTCCTATTTATCTGTCAAGTGAACTGGTTTATCTGCTGATCATAAACGAATGTCAGATGTAATCTAATGGCTTTTTAATAGAAGGAAGCTTGACAAAATACTGGCAGATGGTATTCTAGGTAATGATCCAGACTGCAGTAATCTGCAGTAATGACTTATCTATTTACCTGGCCCCAAACAAAGAAAGGAGGAGGAGGGAGGGGCCACAAAAAGATTCAAGTAGCCTGAGCTGCTTTGGCATTGTAAATGTTCAAATCACTGAAGCAGCACATTCACTTCTGTAGTGGGAGAAAACATGAAATTGATTAAAACAGTATAAACACAACAGGAAGATGTTCCTCCTCCGCAGTCAGTTTGGGAATGGAAACTTACCTAGTTCTCATGAACTTTTTTTCTTCCTGTTGTTGCTCTGAAGTGGTCAGTTAAAGGGAAATTCTGTCCTTTAAAGAAAAAATCTCATCGCACCACTGGGCCACCCCACCAGGCTTTTTCTCAAGGAGTAGTGATCCACTCCAGAACAGAGGCAATAATATTAAGGAATACTTTAGAAGCCACAAAGGACTGCCATGTGGCCTGAAAATCTTCCTTTTGCCTCACACTTACATGGATCATGATACAGACAATGATTATTTTTATGCTTCCCTTAACAACTCTAAGCAGCCATCATGAACTTTAAGAAGTATCTTCTGACTTTGTTCCAGTTCCAGTTTCTGAAACCTGAAAAAAATACTTGTGTCTTGTGAAATTTCTTTTCAGATACTGAAAGTTCCATTGAAGTTAGAATTTGATGCTCTAAGTAAATACAAGTGGAAACCTCATGAAGATTTTCATACATAACTAAACATATAATAAGATAACTCTTGAGATCAACATTAAATAATAAGTCCCATTGGAATAAAAAAGATCTGTTGAACTTTTCTTCTCTCCAACCTCACCTACTGTATACTTCCACTGCTGAAAATACTGCTGGGAAACTTGTAGATCTGTTGACTTGGAAATATGAAAAATAAAAAAACAGGATGACCTGAACTTCAGCTCACCACCAGTGTCACACAGACTAAATTAAGAGTCTACAAACTTAATTTAGCATTAAGTTTGTAGACTCTTAATCTAAGTAGCTACTACAATCTACTTAGGAGGAGCTGGGTGTGATAATGGACTATTTGCCATGGTATTGGACAACAGAGAAGCAGCATTATACTGAGGTACACGGATGTTGGTGACAGGAAAGAGAAATATCCTGAGAAAATAGCTGTAATGCTTACATGCACTTTTCAGTCAGGCATCCAGCCTAGCTGTTATCAAATTAATCTGTAGTAGAGATGTATTTCTGTTTTTCAGGCGCTTTGAGAAGCACAGCTGACAAAGTTGTGTTATTTTCCATTAGGTGTGTTCAGTCTTTACGTGAACTACTGTGGGCAGTTTTAGCACTGCTGTTGAGCCCTTCTGGGAAGATCTGCAAGGATCATTTGAGAAACAATTTCTGCAGCTAGCAAAAGTCTGCTGCGCCTTCCATAGCAGAATCAGCTACAAGATTTCCTTTCTCATGCAGCGTTTTCATTTCCAAGTCTAGTCTACCAATTTCTCATTGGGAAGGATTGGTCTAATTTCCTGTGAATCTCTGAGAAAACCTCAGAAAGATTTGTCTCATAAGATATCTGCTGAGGTCTAATGTATGGGAGCTCAGACCGTCACTCTGCATGTTATGAATTTTTACAAAAGGTTGGCAGACATAGGGAAATACAAACTCTGGTAGCTGAGGCTGAGCTGAAAACCTGTATGTTCACTCCCAGTCTGCAGAAAGCTTTTTTGTGTTGTTATAATCTGTCCAGAAAGCCAGTTTTAGCTCTGCAAGCTGGCATGCAAAAAACTGTTTGAGAACAAGCCCATGCAGATGATGTTCTCTGAGAATACACAGATAAAGAGAACAAAATACTGTATTCTCCCATATCTCACTTGACCTTCTGACAACTGACATCCTGACATCATGCTTGAAATGAAGATCTCAGCTATTCTTGTAGCCTTAACAAAACTCCACAAAACCAAAGACTGAAATAGGGGAAACATCACCAGGTTCAAGAAATATGGGAAATCAGGTGCAGGAAGGATATAAGAAAAAAGAACAATGTTAAAGAACATCAAAACCTGATCAATTCCCAAAGAAAATAAGGCTTTTAGGAAAACTTCCCCTCCTATTACCTGCACACCTAACCAATACCTAAGTCACAGTAACTTTTCTATGGAAAACAAAAATACACATATGGAAAATATGGGAAATACTGACTTTAAAAGAGCATTTTCCCTGCCTGCTACTTCTTTAATTTTATATAACAGGCACTTAGAGACAACTAAAACTTCTGATGTATTCATATGTTTCATATATATGACCTAAATTGTATTATCCTTCTCTAGTCAAATGACATAACAAGACTTACAAATCCTTAGGCCTTAAGGATTTGAACAGGATGCCCATTCAACGTGTTTCCATTTCACATTAGCCCTCTAAGACACATTTAAGCTCATTGATTCACTAACATGAACATTAGAAGCACACAGACTAATACAGTGAGTTTTCTCATCTGTAATCAATTTTTCTAACCAAAATTTAGGTCCTTTGTTTGAAGACTCTTTGAGAAAGGTTTATTATGCCTCAGAAATTCTCTGTTAGAAAGGAAGATTTTGAGAAGTAGTCAATCATGTTGAGATACAGTTCCACAGATAATCTATTTTCTTGTTTGTTTGTCTGTCTGTTTGTTTCTACCATGGACATCATATATTCCAGAAAAAAAAACAAAACACTCTCACAAATATTTAGGAGTATGCAGTGTCTAATTTTTGTTAACAAGTTATTTATTAATGTTTCTATTTTCTAATAAAACTGTTATTTCATCACATCTGCCTTCACCTGATTTACACAGCTGGGAAATAAGAAGCAAGACCTGAATAAAAATACCTGAAGGGTATTTTTATTTCTTCCAGAGTACAGAGTAGCTCCTAATTGCAACAACTGATATAATGGTCATAATCACTAACAACCAGACTACAGGAAAATTCTCACAATTCAAAATTCACCTTTCAGTACTTTTGGGGGTTACTTTTGTGATGTGAACTAGATAATCTAGAGAGAGTTATTTATTTGATTGTTTCAAGGGCTATAAAGTATACTGCAATGAACATCTCTGGGGAACTAGATGGAATAACCTTTTTCATGGCCTTCCTTTTAGTGATTTGTTTTGTTCTTTCTCACCTATATTCACAAGCAGTTTTTAGATGCAGGGTCCTATAAAACTTATTGTAACAAAAGATGACAAATAAGAGGAAATTTCTAAAATACAATTAAATCACAAGGTGAGTTTGTTTAAAAAGCTCCTGCACATTTTTAATTTGATTTTTTTCCCTGTAGCAGCTATTCAGCTGTAGTTCTAGCTTTATTTTTGATCTTTTGCCTGGACATTGAAATGGGAGTGGCATTTATAGCTGATGCATTCATAACCAATTTTCCCAGGTTTCATGTGCTGTATACAGCTTGGCATGCTTTCTTCAAGCACTTTTTTTTTTAAACAGTGCAACTCCGTGCAGACTCAGCTGCTGCCCTTGTAGCTCTCTGTTTCCCTCCCCTTTACCTTTCTTAAAAGTTGAGAGCAATCAGATAGTAAATTAGTTCCACCACGTATAAAAGACTTTGCTTGTATTGCTTAAGATCTAGTCAGGGTGGCATAGGTTTTTGTATTAAATATAGTTCTAAGTTTCTTTGGTCAAACGTCAAGATTCCACTGTGTATTAGCAATCAGAATAAAACACAAAAGAGGTAAATTTTCCTTTATCATTTATTATAATACAAGAAAAACAAATCTAGAAAGCGCATTTCATGGAGCACCATATTGTAACAAAATTTTGCTGGCTCTCCTGCAGTGTATTTTTGACATTTAAACAATGACACACACATAGTACACACAGGCACCTACACCACGGCGATGTTATGAACAGACCCAAAGAGACACCTCTCCCACACACAGACACACTAAGGTGCACAGAGGAGTGCCAGTGTGAGGGCATCTGAACACTAACTGAGTTAATCACTCTTTTGTTAGTGATCTTCATAAGCACACAAGCCTCCCCTGTCTCACCCCAATCTCTCTTTACTGAAGACTCCAAGTTGGGCCCAACTGATGATAGATTTGTCACAGACGTGGTGTCAAGTTGCACAAAACTGGCCAATATTCCCTACCTGACACCTCTTATTGCTTTGGTTATAGTACTGAATGAAAGCCTTAAAAACTCTTAAATCTATACTCCACATGACAGAAAAGCCACTTTCACACATTCAGAAACATAACTGCCCTCTGCACACACCTGGATGCATAGCACAAATACCTTTTTGAGAAGTATTGTAGGTTTCCCCACCAAGATCACCCTCCTAAAAATCACTGCATTTTGCTTTTCAAAGTGTTCAGACACTTGTTCAACAACATATTTCATAATAGATTTTCTTATTTTTAATAGATGGGGCATGTTTTCCTGCTGCCTTAAATTTATGTCATTGTCTACACAAGGAAAGAGCAAAATGGTATAGTTTCTCATCTGCACAAAATGTTTTAAATTCCTTTTATACAGTGCTAAATATAGATGCTAAGCACAGAACAGTGTAGAATTATAGCCCAGAATAGCTTTTTATGTTGCTCAAAATGAAAAATACTGGAAGTTTCCCATACTAATGTTGAGACAGAGTATTGGGGTCTCTATTATATACAGTAGCCTTTGAGAATGTGTTTAGGCACCTATTTTGTGAGCTGTTGCTCAACATGTATGTCTCACTGGAGCACCTCAAGTAATAGGGTATAGTGCCCTGACACAGTGAGAATGAGACAGAAGCAAATACAGTCTCACAGCAGACTAGACAAGGCTAGCAAGGTAGTAAAATCTCTACCTAGTGAAGAAGAAAGCCCTGCTTTCTGACCAGAAGTTTTCTGGGGAAACCCAAGGTTCTGAAGGTTCTGCAAAATGTATTTCTGTCTTGGTAATCAGTGAGGCTGGAATATCTTTAAATTTTAGGCAGGACAGTCATACATGTTGCCAAGAAAGAAATTAAGTTATTGTCTATTTTTATTTGTGGAAAATCAATGTGTTTTTCCCATTTACAGGAGCCAATTTTATAATTCCTGTATAATTTGTGATGAAGAGGCATCTATGAATTACAAAGCAAAATTCAAAAGGAGAGAATGGACTTGAAAAATAATTGTAAATTTAGATATGCAAGTGGGTATTAACAAACTGAATTGCTAATTCCAACTCTTTCCTCTGAACTAAAGGTATGTTTCAACAGCTGTGTTAAACATTTGGCTAGCATTTCCCATATAAGCAGTTCAGACTTCAACAGTATAATGAAGAAAAGAAGAAAAGACTTACTAGTTTAAGTTTTACAAAGGCTATGGAGTTACTATGGATTAAAAAATTTTCAAATGATGGAGAATAGAATATAATAAGGAAAAGATGCTGTGCTGGGTATATCAGTACAGATTTTCACTTGTATTAATGTCTACATCTTTACTCACCTGAGTAAAAGGACAGTATGGCAAAAACAGAAGAGATTCAGAGACAAGGAAAGAGTATGAACCTGTATAAGAATATGAGTTATTGTTTGTCTTAAACAAACAAAAGGCATGCAAATTTCTATTTAGATTATATAATGTTCAACATACAGAAGAAAAATTGGGATCACTTATGCTTAGTGGTTTAGCATATATAACAGCAAGAGATGAGAATGACATTGAAAAGCAGCTGATTTAAATATGAAAGAAAAATTCTGTTTTCATTTGGTTTTCTTTGAACTTATATGGGATTTTTTTTTTCTTATTTTAGTAATCCCCACCTCACAAAATATTTATACCTCAAAACCCAGAATCAGCCTCTCATGGGGGATGGAGACATCAACAATCACTTTAGATGAGGCAAAAATAATATGGGCTGAAGCTAATAAAAGTTCTGTTAGTTAAAAATTATTGCACCTTCCCCTGAAGCATCTGATACAGTCAGAGGTAGGACACTGGATTAAATAAACCATGTAGTCTGGCTATGTTACTGTTTCTATGATAATAGGTTTTAAAATTCAGTTATATATCCCAGCTAGTCATGAAGATCTGTAACAATCTTCCATATTGAACAATGATTTACAGTAACGTTAATGAATGGTAGGACAGGATAATTCTTATTAGTGGTCTTAGACACATTTATGTGTGCATGCATATGTATACACATACATAACAATGTATTATATACATATGGATGCATATATAAATGCACATGTAGAGAGACGCAGACCTTCTGAGAAGTGGGGCTCACTAGGAGATCTGAGGACCACTCCTTACACGCTTTTCCAATGCGCATTACCAACTGTGTAAGTGCATGTATGTCTGTGTTTAACAGTGTGTGGAGGAAAATGTGAGAAGAATGGGAAGCATGAACCTGAGTACAGGAGAAATTACCCATGTTACTGTCATTATTTCAGATCTGTGCTTGAAAACACATTTCCGAATTCCACCTACATTGGCTAAGTTGACCAGCAGCCAAGCTAGAGGAAATACACAATATTAATGGGCATTGTGAAAATTAAAACACTTCTGTATTTTCTATTCTTTCCTATGTCAGCATCAACACATCATATTCCTGATGATAGGCAGGATGACAAAGTAAAAGAACTAATTTGATTTTTGCCACTTATTCTGTTTATCTGTTTCATTTTTCTGCCAAAGATGAGAGAAAACTTGGATAGTCCATCTCCATATGGGTTTTCATTTGTCAGGTCTAATAGGTTAGCTCATTGTAAGTCTACCTCTTCATCAGACTTGATTAAATAATTTTAGTTTTTGAAATACCTTAACTTAATGTGTACTCTGAGTTCACAGTATCTCTTTAAACATAACAATCCATTCCTCATATTTATTCATATGAAAATTCTGCCACCTTTTACACTCACATTAATTCAAACTATTTGTCCTCCCTGTTTCTCTTCTAGGAAGGTTTTCAAGAACACGAGCAAAACAGACTATCAGCTCATCCAGTAGCAAAACTGCAGCTGATCAATTCTAAGGCTGCAAATGACTTAACCTTCAGATTAACATAGCTATAAACCAGGTTCAGATATCTAAGAAAACCAGGTTCAGATATCTAAGACAGTGAACTACATTTAACAGGGTAAATGACAGGATAGGTTTCCATTTCAATGAGGTAAAATTGTGCATAAGTTCCCCTATCCCCAAAATACAAAGTGATGTAAGGTAATTATCTCACATTAAAAAAAAAAAAAAAAGAGAGAGAGAAATAAGTTGGGGTGTTTTTTTTAAAGCTAAAAGTGAAATTACCTTTAAGCCTATTGCTAGACAGAAAGAGATGGAAGTGGGTAAAGAAACAGAGATGAGAACCAGAGAACATTGATAAATGTGTGTTGTCAGCTCTCAGAACCAAGGATTTGGTTGGCATCAGCTGAGTTTTGTCTCATGATGCATGCTCTAGATGGTTCTCAATGTTGTGTTATAATTAGTCCAAGTATTTAACTTTTCAAATGGTAATGGGCTTATTTGACTACCATTGTCTTTTTGGTCCAACTCCATAGAATTTAACACCTTTCTCAGCAGGCACAGGCCCGCACACTGGATACAAACATGTAAGGTAGCATTACGTAGTTAATATACTGTGCAGAGGTGTCCACAGAGAGAACAAATACCAGCAGACAAAGGTTCATGTTGCTCTGAGCAGCCAGTCTGCCTGTGCCATGCATTGCATGTGGTTCCTGAAGTCTCTGAACAATAAGTTTTCTACCAAGAGAGAAAATCGCCACACACTGCACTGCCATTTGTATGCAAAGTAATTGCAAACCCCCTGCTGCTCCCGGGTTTCCTTGCATTGGCCACAGGGGCGTAAAGAGGTGTTTCTGATGAAATGTACAGCATTGCCTTTCCATGGAATGCCTTCCAAGCAGAAACACTTTCTCTGCCTCACCCCAGGACTGGGGCTTCTGGGAAACAGGTCTTATCTAACCTCCCTACCTGCTTGACAGCAGCACCTTTTTGGAGAAGCCTGTTCACCTCTTCTGTCCCATAGCAAGAGCAGGAGTGGGATTTTTTTTCACTTGACAATGTTTCTGTGGAGCTAGATTTTTGTTTTTTTTCTTTTCCTAGTTAACATTCACTTGACATTGTTATCAAATGTGTTCTCCTGCAATCATCTGAAAGATTTTATTCAAACTAGCGTATGTTTTCGGTTTTCTTCCCTTTTGCATCACCTTAAAGGGACACATCTGTTAACATAACTCCTGTGAAGAATGGATTTCATCTTTTGCTGAAGTTTTGTTCCAGCCAAAGCCGGACCTCTTGAAGGTTGTAGAAAAAGGGGCCTTTGCCCCCCAGGTAGGCAATTTTTTGTCTCTGCACAATGCATACTCGCTCAAATGAAACCCCGTAGGCCACATTGGCATTGTTGTCCATGCAGTCAGCCACCACTTGGCACTGAGGTGGCAAGGAAAAGTGCTCTAGGAGCTGGTGAGCAGCTGCACATCTCTCTTCCTGGCTTCTGTGTTTCTTAACTTCGAATGAAGAGGGAGAGATTCCAGGCGCAGCCCAGCCATCCGATGGGTGAGCTTCATCGATGTAGACCAACAGAAAGTCAGCCACACCAGAGAACTCCTCCACCAGCTTGCTGAAGGCTGACAGCTGGCTTGTGAACGGTGGTCAGGTAGCTGAGCCAAAGTTGACGACCAGTGGCCGCTCTGAGTTGGCAAAATCCAGAAGGTGGCATTTGGTTCCACACTTGCCACCAACATTCTTCCAGCTGCCACTGCTGCCATCACTGTCCTTGGCTATGTGGATTACACTGGAGTTTGGGGCTTCTCCTCCCAGTTTGACCTGATGGCAGAACAAATTAAAACATAGCAAGTTAGTGTGACTTGTTTGTGCAGTATCCTTATGACTATGCTCTTCAAATAGTCACCTGTTCAGAGTACACCTAACAAATCACGTGGGGACAGAGCAAATCACCAAAAGCAGCAGCTTCAAAAGAGCCATCTTGTCCACCTGCAATCACAGTTCAGGAAAATGTGGCATTTCTGACAAATATGCTACTTCATTAATGTTAGAAAATTTGATATGAGGTCTGTCCTGTCCACTACATACTTGGTCCTGTCCATCCTTACGTATTTGGAGACTTGTATTTGCTCAGACAGACTACTTTAAATTTCTTTCAACTTTCCTCTGTGACACATAGAGCTTTTTCCACTGCCATTTTTCATGAGGTCTCTTCACTTGGTTCACATCATCCTTAAAGCTTGCTATTCAAAACTTCAACAGTGTTTTCATGAATTTTAAGTATAATCAGACAATTACTTTGTGTAATGAAGTAGCTGACAGACTACACCTGTTTATATATTCTAGTTGTTTGCTTTTTATGAGACACCATGACTGTTTTGGAAAAACAGTAGCTTGTTGATTAGGGATTAGCTAGTAAGGTGTTATAAAGCCTAGGTCCCTTTTCAGTCCACAACTATTTTTCCAATTCTCAAGATTTCAATTTTCAAGCCATTTTTCCAATTCTCAAAAATCATTCTGCATTATACTCTTTATCTTCACAACACACAGCATCTCTCAATTTTGAGAGACTTGCAGATTTGCAGATTTGTATATTTTCTTCCATCCTGCAGTCCAAGAATGAAAATACTCAAGAGTATCAAACACAAGAGATCTCTACAGATGCCCACTTAAAATATACACTGCTTTGACAGAGAATCATCCAAGATTATGCTCTCTAAAATTTCTTCTAACCCCTTTGCAGTAATTTCATCAGTGACTGAGTGACGCGTTTCCTTCTACTGCAATGTTTCTTTACAAGATGATTGGGGAGAAAAACAGCAGGAAAAGGGGAAAGTGTTTATCATGGCTGAAGTATGATGAGGCGAAAATTAACTGTTCTCAGATCCAACTTCAGATCTAACTCAGATCCAACAGGCAGTGGTGGAAACATCATTTTGCCTGACCATTTCTGTTTGCATGTCTATAGAAAAAAAAGACAGAATAAAAACAACTCACAGAAGGGAATGCCAGAATAAGGTGGAGCCTGCAGAGGGCTCCAAGTTCCTTAGCTGATAACTACTATAGAACCACAAACCACTATTGCATAATGCAATTAATTTTTAATGAGCTCTGCCAAAGCAATTCCTATCTCTGTCTTTAACATCAACCTCTAGTACAGCAATGCAATTATCCTTTTGTATTTTCCTGACTCTTTCTATCTCTGTTCCCTGACTATCTGATCATGTTCAGAATTGTTGCTTCGAAGGAAACACGCAGGGTCAAATTCTGAAGTCTTTTACATTTTATGTATTTCTTTCTGAAGCTACACTGCAATTAAAGTCTATAGAAGTTAACACTACGTGAGAACCATGTAAAAACTGAATAAATAATGGATTTTTGGTGCACTTCTATCTTACACTGCATTATAGGGCATCAGATGCAATATAGGAGTCAGATGCAGTGAACAGATGAATACCGAACTCATGCAGTCACTGCTGAATATGGATCCAAAGGCAAGTAGATTGCTGATACTGGGTCCTCCATTTCTCCCCCAGAAACCTGACTATCTTGAACAAAACTGCAGTTATTCATGACTCTGCACTGTTTCATCAGAATAGAAGCAAGAGTCTAATCAAAGAAAAGTTTGTAAGACACAGCCATTAATGCTTCCAGACTTCACAGCTATATGAGAATGCCTTACAGCGTCTTGGCAAATGATTATGAGCATTATTTTGACTCTTTTCAATAGGGCAAATTGAAACACAACCATGCCACCATTCTCACTCAGAGATCAGCAAGGAATAGAACCACAGGAAGAAAGATGACCTGAGACCCACAAATCTCACCAGGCCAAGTATGTAGTGATCATGCCACTGGAAGCAGAGGACATGCAGCTGCACCACAGTCAAGAAACAATGATGCTCTGGGAAAGCAAAGCCTCTTTTGCCCCTGTCCCTGAAAACCTGCATCTGCAGTGTTGCTATCTGCTAGAGCACTGGTAACAGTTTTTAAAAAGCCTCATGCTTTGCCTCTGAAAGCAAGAGGCTTGAAACAGCTGAGTTTAGGACCTGATGTGTGAGTGCGCTGTCCACTGAACTCAAAGAAAGAAAATAACTATATCCCAGGTTTTGAGAAGAAGTTATGTGTCTGGAGAGGCAGGCTCAGAGACTCAGGCTCTTGCATTTAAGAAGTAGCATTAAGCATCTTACAGCATTGAAGGCCACCTACACCTTAGCAGGTAGTCTTCTGTTCAGGTCTTGATCATCTCTCTCTGCCATTCTGTGATGTAAGATAGGTAAAGCAGGAGTAAGGTAAAGGGCTGCATTTGGACAAAGAAATACACAGGTCAAGATCATGTGGCATCCATATAATCTCCCTGAGAGCTGCATTCAATCCAGACGCCAACTAAACAATTCAGCAATTTGTGATAAATTGGTGACTACCAAAAAAAAGGAGATCTCAAGAAGCACAACACATGCATGTCTACACGAACATTAGATCCCTCTTTTCCTACAAAGTTTAACTGTTCCTGAACTATCATACATGATTTTTCAGAACTTGCTTGCTCAAAATGTTCCTTTGGGCAAAGCCTAACATGTAAGAATTTGTGCTTCACCCAACCCCTTGGATGAATAATGGACCTCAGTATTTAAGAGTGTGTGCTCATCCAGTCAAACAAAAGAAGTAATGACATGTAATTTATCTTGCAAATCACAATTAAGCAACACATTTTGAATTTCTTATATTTGCTCTCACTCTTCAGAGGAAAAGAAAAATAAAGGTAAGAAGAAGCACCTATAAGTCAGGAATGAACAGAGCTGCTTAGGACCGAAGAAACATCTGAGCAGCTGTTTCTACTTACTCCTCAGGATTTATTTTAACAAAACTATCATAACTGAAAATATCTAGCCACCACTCTTGAACTGGGAAGCCAGTTTGCTTCTTGATTGTTTTAAGCAGAAAGAGAGGCTATATATTATAAACTTCTCATTACCAATTCCTCACTCAGGTCTACCAAACCCTTTTGATTTCCTAGGCCAGTATGCAAACCCTCAAGAAACAGACTAATAAAACAACTTCCAAGAGACACCAACATAGGAATGCCCTTCAAGTCCTATTTAACATTGATACCAAAGATGACAACATATTTTCTGTCCTTCAACAATGCCAGTTTGCATTCTGTCTCTCATACTCCTTATGGACTATAAAAATAGATGGAGTTAGGAAACAAAGTACAAAGAAGCCTTTATCCATCTGTACAGCTGTACATCACCTTACAGCAGCTTCTGTTCATTTCCCACAGCCATGAAGAAAGTCTCATGGCCGCAGGTTACCTATCATTTCAATTTTTGTTTCTAGGAGTGCTTGTGTTGGGTTTTTCCCCCTTAATGAGACATCCTTGCCAAGCAGGCATTCACGAGGCATTTTCTGCTCTTGTAGAGAAGTAATTAGGTCGGTGCCTTGTTCCATGCCAGTGTCAGGCACTCCAAAAAGCTGCCCTGCCCAGTCGTTAATGCTTAAACATAAGCAGCAGCGGCAGATACACTAATTGGTCTTGATGAAGCACTGACATTCCCAAGGGACTGTTTATTTCACCAGACTCTGAATCGATTGACACAGGATGACAATATCATCCTTGCTGATCATCTGCATTGTCGGCCTTGGCCATCTTTGTTGTTATTTATTGAAAGAAAAAATAGCTCTTGGAAAAGAAAATCAACGCAATGAGAAAACAAACAAAAACACTCATGTATTCAGCCAAACTGCTTTTGAAATCTTACACAAAGGCAGGCAAAATGTAAATTCTGAGAAACAAACCAGCAGAATTCCCCTCACACGCAATCCAGCATTTCCATAATCACGTACTTTTGTGCATGAATATTTGGCCATTTGGTGCCATCCTTCTGAATGAGGTAGAAACTGAGCAGCACGCAGGCATCCCCTCCCACACAGCCTGCGTGGGACACGCAAGGCAGCCCAAGCAAATCTGCGAGCCAGCCCAGCCATCAGCAGGGGCAGGCAGCAACACCAAAGCACTGACTCGCATCACTGGGGAGAATTTTGTGTTTGCCTGACAGCCTGTTCTCAGTCTGCATGCAGAGTGAAAAGGGAACAAGCTTGCTGATGCTTTAGCACACAGCCTGCAAAATGAAGGAGACTTAGAAGCAGGAGAGAAAGCCCTATTCATAAACTGCAGGCTAGAAATAGCACATACTGCTAAGTTTGTAGTGCATTTTCCACAAGGACTAGGTAAAGCCCCACGGACAAAACATTGTCTCCTCATTTACCTTTTCTTTTTTCTTGTTTTGCTTTTATCAGCTTCAGCATAGCCTTCCTGGGATCCTGTGCACTAGAATACAGCTTTAATTCCCTGCATCAGGAATTTTCATACAGTTTGGCAGACTCATCAGGTTGTGTCAACCCCCTAAAAAAATAGGTGCTTCCAGACAATTAACAGTTTATGATATTAGTCATTTAAATACAGATATGTTGTGTTTGGGACATGAGTGCAGTGATTGGTAATGAACTAAATCCTGCACACTTTAGCATTTTTTTGAATTCTCTGCTTTGATTTGATCCCATTAGCTAGGTAAAGGTTCATCCAAATCATAATTTGACTCCGGTTGTCAAATTTTACAAACTATTATTTTTGTTTTCATTATTTCATGGCCCAGAGTTGTGCAGTTGACAAAAATCACAGAAGACCCTTGTCTGGAGTAGAGTAAGGGTGCAGAAGTTCTTCATTTGTCTTGGGAAGGTGGCAAGTTGAATTACTCAAATTGGAGAGCAGAGACTAGAAATGGCTCAGGCTTTCCCAGAGTCATTTATTTAGGACCAGATATGTGGAGCTGACAAGGGGAAGGGGGAGACAAACAAACCGGGCACAGTCCAGATAAAAATAACTAGTCAAATGCTGCTCTCTCCATTTAAAAGCCACCAGTCCCACAAATGAGTATGCATGGCACAAGGAAAGCATAAAGGAGCCTTTTGCCTTGCACTCTTACAGTTAATTTTAGTTCCTGTGATTGGGGAGCCAAGAGCAAGCTTCTTAAGGGCTTTATGTTTCCCTCAAGTTGTGAGCTTGGCCAACAACACTGTGGCCACTGGGATTTACCTACGTGTGACAGAGACCTTCCCCAGATTTTGTTACTCAGCATACGAAGTGAATTTGATATTAATTTGGATGATGGTCTTTTACTTCTTTTTTTAGTCAGCTTTATGAGTATGAATACACAGTGGTGGTTTGGACAGAGAGATAGAGCCAGCACCCAAGAACCATGTACAGTCCTCTTCCTGAATAGTGCCCGTTAGATAATTTTTGTGCCTATCACAGCAAAAGGGGGTTTTTACAAGGCTTTGACAACAAGGCAGGCACTCCTTGTTGGTTTTTCACACATAAGGGTGAAAATGGAACAGTGCAAAGAGGTGTGAAAGAAATGAATTTAGATCTGGAAAATGAAATGGGATGAGAGCCCATAGGATGTGGGATAAAAGTCCCCATATTCCTCTTCCTACTCTTTGTCTGTTTTGGATGTTTGAACTTTAAGTTCCATGGGACCAACTGCCTGCTCCTCTTGTTGGGACACTGCCTAGTACCATGGATCCTTGGCCTAGGTTGATCCTCTGACACAACTACAACAAACATGATTATATTAATAATAATGAGAAAGTTTTAATAATAATTACTATGTCAAGACAAAATCCTGTTGAACTTATGTTCCAAACTTTGCAGGAGAAGTTTTAATTGTGGTTTGGTTTAGTTTTGTTTTTCTCACTTCTTTCAAGATTGCTTTCATTTGCAAATGTCAATGAAAACAATTCTGCTAAAGTTGAACTTTGTAAAACCATTAAAATATTTTTAATACCACACAATATCTAGTTCTAAACCCCGAAATTATTCTAAACCCCTAGACTTTCTTCCACAAATTCCCTTTATCACTGTCAAATGCAGAGAGAGAGACACTTCCTTACCTTGCCAGACTAAATACAAATAGTAAGTATGAAGGTTGTGTCTTTGTTTCAACCTTTAAAACATTTCTCCAAAAAGTAAAGAGTTACTGGACAGCCCATGAAGGTAGAAGATCATGCTTTTATAGTACTTTCACATATATCTTTGTGATAATGTTGTGCAGCATGCATTTAACATGTAAGGTTTGGGACTGTTTTGCTTTGCATGCTGATTTATTTTAGATGATCTACCTACCAGGCAGGAAAAAGCAGCCAAAGGTAATTTAACTGCCTGCCTGAAAACCCAGGAAAATCTCACTGGGTGTTTACTGAACAACTCTACTTGCTGCTACATCCAGAGCTGGGTCTACGCCATGAGCCTGGGATCCTGTGCCAGCCATTCCCCTGAGCTGGGACTGTCATGCCAGAGCTTGCTGCTGGCCCATTCTAAAGACAGTAAAAAGCTCTACAAGTACCCACACACCCCCCACCATCCATCACTTGAGATACCTGCACCCTCTGAGGCCCATGACGCACAGTGACACAGGTCTCTGTGTGTGCACATGTGCATGCTGACCCAGGGGTACATCACAGCATTCCTAAGTATGGGGCTGCTGCAGGGAGCGGCCATTAAGGGCTCCCCTGTAGCTACCCTACACTGAGGTGGAGAAGAGAGACAATTTCCTCAAGGATAACATTAAAGCTTTCTACTTGAGACCATGAGTGATAGCTCTGCCTTGCTGAAACACAGAGCTCATATCTGGCACTGGAAAAGCTCCCAGCACAAGGCCTCATCACTGGGCATCTCTAATGGGTACAACAATTTTTTAATCTATTTAAAAAGCATTTTAAGGTAACAATTTCTCACCTTTGGTATCTTAGAAAACAGATTCATCCCATTACTAAATAAAGCATAGAGCACAAAGCATTATCAGGCAAAAAAAAAAAAACAAAAACCAACAACAAAAAAAACCTTTTAAAATTATGTTTTCAAAACTTCTCCAGCTTTTTCTTGGATTTTTGCAGATGTGTGATACCTTCAGTATACATGCTTTAAGCTAAAGCTCACTGGCATTTGTAGAAATGGCCTATGTAAATCATGGTTTTACTAACAACCTGCCAAAAAGTCTTGGTTTTTCTCTCTCATCAATATCTGCCACTGCATTCATATCTGTATGTATGGGTACATACACACATATATGTCTATACATACACAGAGAAATGAGAGGGACTGACTCCTGGAAATATATGCTTAATTGTGTGTACTTTTGCCTTTTTATACATATATGTATGTATATATATGACAAAGAGATACATATCAATCTTTATACAGGTAAACATATAAAATTGTAAATACCTACACACACATACATATATAAAAATAATATCTAAAACATTTGCATTCTTTCAATTACAGAAAGTTAATCTAACTTGACTACTAGCTCTATTTCTCTCTCTTTTGATGATGAGTTTGATCCTAAAGACTCCCTTGTAATGTAAGACACACTTGCCTCTTGGAAAATAATAGGAGGATGGTCTGTAAATCACAAAGCTGGTGCAGTGTAGACAATATCAACACTGAGTCTGACAGATATTGAACTCAGAGCTAAGGAAGTAAAAAGAAATATATTATTCATTACTAAAATTTACATTAAAAATAAAAATAAACAAAAAAGAAATTCTTTTTATTCCAGTAGGATTTTAAAATGTGGAGAAAATCAGTCATATAAAATGTTCCAATAAAAAAGAACACTGAATATACTCTACATACAATACAACAAATTTTGCATTGTTTCCCCACTGATGATGTTAAAATTTTCAACTCTTGCTAGGTAATCTTGCCTATGAAATAATTGCCTTCACCAAAAATCATGTACAATAATACTTAATAACAACAAAAAGCAGAAAAAAGGTGAAATTTGCATGATTAATATTTGGATATTAATAAGGTTTCATAGACAATGAGAGAGCAAATCAGAATAGCTTGTTTGAAATATACTCTAACCATTCCAATATCATATCTTGTACACACCAGCCTTGAAAAAAATATCAGTTCTGGGACAATGCATGCTTTTGAGGAAAGGTCCTTTCTTGTAATAAATTTACTTTAATTCAGAATGCAGTATCTACCCATAGCGTTTTTCTGGAAGAGCTTCCCACATATTTTTCTTTGAATAGAAATTTTGCATCAAGTAAAAGTAATTTTGTGAAAATATTATGAAATGTACTCAGGAAGAATTCTGTGTGAGTGACACAAAACACAGTAAAACCAAGCACAGTTACTTCTTTGATCCACTCTTCTGCTAACTGGCAGTCTGGCTCTGGTTATCTCAGACATCTGCAGTTCTGTTATTCTACATGAAAAATTGTGATTTTCTCATAAATACTGCTCAGTGGGATGAGTTTAAGTACTTTCTAAAGTAATTTGCTAATACCTGGCTTCAGCTGGCAAATTGGAGCAACAAGCAATCATGGTTATGTTATCAGCTACATTTTGCCATGCTGTATAGTGCCCTGATTCCATAACATTTTAATTTCTCACTTATTGTCTCAGAGAAAGATATCACAACAGGGTAATTCTAATCAGGATTTAGAAAAGGATGACTTAAGGAAAAATTTGCTTTGTAGGACATTCTTTGATATATTTCACTATTTGTCATGCTTTTAAAATATGTTACAAAGCAGGGTATGTTTCAATCTTTTTCAAATCTACAACTTGTCAGATTAAACTTTTTTCCATTTTTTTCCTTACAGAAGCAGCAAAAGCTTCTCATCTATTATGAAGGTGATGAGTCTTCTTCCAATATTGCTCCTCAGTTTATTTTGTCCCCCTATAATTTAATTTCTATACCTAACTATCTTTCTGTGACAATCAAGAGTTTCCAATGACCTTCTGTCCTTATGGCCCATAGTTCTATCAAGTCAAACAGTCTTTCCATGAATTTTCAGTCAATTCATTTTGCCTTAAGGATAGCTGCCATGAATGGACTTTTTCCTCTTTTTGGAACAAGGTGATAAAATTTGGTTGTGTTTACATGCATTTTTCTGCTGAGTTGATTGAGGCACAGAGTTCATTCTAGGAACCTTATGGCCTGTTTGACCTGAACCCAGGTGATTTAATCAAGATAAGGGAGAGAATAAAATTACCAAAGTTCAAGGTATGAGTTTCATTGCCAACACCAAAAATAGCACAGTCACCATACCTGTTGCTTCCATGGTTAACATCAATGATACTGAAAGAAAGGCAAAGCATGACTTTGGAGACTACAGAAAGGTATCCAATATGTTAATTTTAAATAACTGTGTGCAATTTAAGTAAAAAGAGATTGAAAATATTTCATAGATGTAAAGTTTCTTGCAGCTTTACAATTTCTCCAGACCCCAGGCCACATATAGGTTGCAAACATGGGAACTCAAAACTTGACTGTTGTAGAGTCATGCTACCAACTTCCACTGGAGCCTTGACCAAGTCATGTGTTAACTATCCTGCCTTGCCTTGTCTGTAAAATGGGAACAGTTGTGTTCAGTGACCCATTTAACAAGGCCACTGTAAAATGTACTTACTTAATGTCTATGAAGAGAATAAAAACAAAGACTAGAAGGGCTAGGACAATAGTGGGCTTCATTTAGCATTATTTTATTTGGGTAGCCAGCTGGATGATTCCTGGAGTGACAGTAAGAGGTTGACCCATTTGGCAAAAGCTAAAGTTATTTATATTTGTCTTACACTGAAAATTAATGTCCCCATGGCTTGAGTTTCTAAGCAGATGGTATTCCATATCACAAAGCCAGCAAACACCAACACCACCAGCTCTTCACATTTTAGATAAGAGCAAATACAGAGGCTATTGTAGAGGTGTGAAAGCGAATTGGGGGGAAGGCAATACCAAAATAAATATTTCAGAAGAGTATAATTTGGACAGGACCCCTATGATATCACATGGAGTATGTTAAATTAGATGGTCTAAATAAGACAAAAAATTAACAGACTAAGCACTGTTTTGAAAGCCACAGAGTCCTGAATCCAGTTCTACTTACTAACTGGGTGGTCTGTGCAAGAAATTTCATGGGTTTGGGTCCATCTTTTCAATCTATAAAAGGGAATTCTAGCTACCTCATGAGACCTGGGCAGTACCACTGGGTAATGTTTGTAAGAAATCTTAAAAGGAAAAGATGTTGCAAAACTGTTACTGACTTTATTAATTTAAATCACCAGGCAGCTGTCCGACAGCTAGTCAGGTTCATTCTTAATCTCTGACATGTCCCTCTGTCACTGCTTTCACAAAGGAAAAAGGTAACTTGTTCAATTTGTGCACAGTTTTACTATTACCTGGATACTTCCTCCAATATACTCAAAGTTAACATATGAGTGACAGAAAATGCCAGTGTAATGACAACGGTTCGTTTCTATACATTACTCTAGGTAAAACAACTCTAGTTACATAGCTAACATCTATGTAGAGCTCTATCTGAAGATGCAGTCTTTTATCATAATATCTGAGGATCTCACATGGCGATAATAAACTACAGCTGTGAAAACATCTAGAATATTTTACATTACTCTTAAACTCCTAAAAGATCTTGAAGTACTTTGAAAACATGAAGACTATTATTCATGCTGTTGGAGAAACTGAGGCACGCCTAAACTAAGTGACATGGCCAAGGCTGCACAGAGAGCCAGCGCAGGGAGTCAGCAGCTCCAGAATTTTATGAATCCTTAACCCCAACTTTGAAGTACCGCTCTTTTCAGCTTTTGCTTCTCCCATCAAACTTAACATGAGATGGGTGACAGTTTGCACCACACAGTCATTCCCTTCCCTTCTCCGTTGACGAGCGGGATGCCCATCCCAGCCTCCCCGTCCCCATCCCCGGTACTCACCTGCTTGTAGGCGTCCAGGAGGAAGCTGTTCCAGACGCAGCGCAGCCCCTCCGAGGTCAGCATCCTCCGCCACTCACCGCGCCCAGACTTAGAGCGGCTCAGAAACAGAACCATGTGCTTCAGGAGAATCACAGAGTCATAGAGCGCAAGAAAGAGGCAATTGGAGAAAAAGACCGGCAAGATCTGAAGCGTGATCAACAAATCCACACTTAGCAGACCCATCTTCCTTGCTGCTTCTCTTCAGCCGGATACCTTCAGCTGTCTTTATTGCTCTGTACCCTCATTTAAAAGAGTAAAGCAAAAGGCATTTCAAAAGCCTCATTACCCATTTCACAGCTGCTCTATTTAAAATAAGCAGAGATAGTTAAGTATGAGCAGGCTGGTTAAAACCATAACTGCACGATACTCATTCAACTGCAAGCTGCTTCTTTTTCAGAAATTTAGATGTTAACAAAAATTCTTCTCTTAACCAGGAGACCTGATTTTGCTGAAGAGAGAGGCAGCTCTGTTTCCAGTTCCCTGCAGTTACAAAATTTAAGCTGAGACTGTTAATTGTTAACTTTCCTGCACTATCCCATTGTTTCTCGGGTATTTAAGCACTGAACAGACCTCTCATTTCTGTGTCAGTAAAGCTAGCTACTAGGTGCAACAATACTTTAAAAAAAAAAAAAAAAAGGCTTATGTACATAAACTTTCTGTTCCTTCCTCCCTGCTTCCCTCCCTCTCTTTCCCTCTCTGCCTCCCCGTCCCCCCCTCCTACTCCGCGTCTCTGTATTCCTGCCTTCCTCCTCTCGAACTCTCTTTGCTATCTGCCTATGGTGCAAAGTGCTCTCCCCTCTGGAGTCCTAGCTTGCTTCCCTGAAGCCTTTTATACATTCCCTAGCTAATTGCTGCAATAGAGAAATGAAACCCTAATCTTAGTAAAGATCTTGACGTCAATGTAAAAGAGGGCTTTACTTTGGCCAGGACTGCAGTGAATAGAAAAAATGAAATTCTCAAAACTTTTTTTTTTTTCCCTTAAGAGAGAGGAGAAAAAAAGAGAGACAGAGAGCAAGGGTGGAACTTTGCTTTGCTTTGCAAAGGAGAAAGAAAAACCCAGTATGTTTCTGAATGTTCTTACAACATACTTCCAAATTTTGTAAGAAGTATTTTCATGTGACATGGAAGGTGTCACAGCAACACAGACTTCTGTTATTGATAGGTTTTTTCTCATAGCTGGGGTTTTTTTCTTTGTCCTTTTTTCTTTTATTTGAAGGTATGTGAGTTGATGCATCCCAAGAAAGGGCACATTTCTGTAATATTTTTCTCCCACCTGCCTGAAGTACATGTATAGTGTTTAAATATCTTTTGTTGTTTTCTTGGTAACATAAGTGAACACCTATAACTGACTTCATTTACTGATGTGTAAGACAAGGAGATAAGAAAGAGACAAAATAAGTTTTTTATAGATTTGGGTTTCTGAAGCTAAAGTTCCCTGCCCAAAAAAATATATGCTCCAGGCTTAAATGCTGTTAAATCAACTGAGCTTCAAAGATTTTAATAATATTCCCCTATGATAGCTATTTACATCCACTAGTTTACTAAGGTTAACTAACTTTTGGTTAAAAGCTTGTAAAGCAAAAAACGGAAAGAAGTTTCCTCTGGCAGAGCCATTAGTACTTTAACAATTGCAAGTATCCCCTTCAGCCCCATGCTGAAGGTTTTTTTGTTCATTTGCACTTCTCTTTGTTTCACCTTTTTAGTCCAATACTTAGTCCTCTTCTCACATGACATTTTTGGGTGCTACAGTAAATGTGCTTGTTTGGGGATTTTTTAGCATGGTTCTAAATCCCTTAGGTAAATATTTCACGTATTTCCTCTTGCAGACATCCATAATTTTGGGTTTAAGATGTCTTTACTATGTGCTTACATAGGCTCTCCTCGCCGGATACATTTCATTCGCAGAGATGCCAGCATGATATCCAGCCTCTGTCAACTCACATCCTTGATGAGGAGTACAAACTTCCTTCATTAATATATCTTAGTCTTCATCAGTCATGACTACCCTGCCACTGCTAGCAAATGCAGAAGGTAAACACCATCAATGTTCCCTGCTCTGGGGTCTTTAATTTTCAGACATTGTAATATCACTTGGCCTGTCATTATACTAGGATGTACACCTCTAGAATAGCCACTCCATGTCTTGTCTTGTTCTCACCAAAGAAAAGTTTGTTCAGATAGCTTAATTTCAGGCATTCGCAAAAGATATCACCCAGATAGGATATCTTCCAGCAAATGTTTACTCGTAGAAATAACTTTAAAAGGTTACACACATTAAACCAGTGACTGTCTGTATTACTAGCATAAACAAAACAAACAAACAAAAGACCAAGTTTCTTTTTCAAATTATTTTTAAGTCAAATGTTGGTGATGACAGTGTTCTGTTGCCATAGAAGGATTGAAGCCTCACAGATCTGGCTTTATTACTAAAACTTGCAAAAACACGTTATAAGAAGGCATTTATATATCCCCACTCATGGATGAGTCAGCGTGCCCATGTCATGTGAGCACAAGACAGGAACAAGGGTCCCCAGAGCTGCTAAACTCGCTTACTGTCTGACCTCGGGCAAGCATATGTAATCACTTGATTACAAGCACTCTTAAGCCTAAATTACTCTTCTGTAGATTCACCACTAAAAAAATACATGATTCTGTCTGGGAAGGTCCCCTTTATTTTGGGAAGGCCTGTTAAACGGCAGGCCTGGAGATTGTTGATGACAGTGCCAGATGATTCATCAGCCATTGTTTCTGAGAACAGTTTGCAAACAGCTCTGAGGACAGTCCAGCTCAGGCTCTTCCTGTTCCCTGGAGGTAAAGTCAGGCAAGAACTTACCCTGGGAACACAATGTATTCTGGGTTCCTGTGAAACAACTGCCCCTACCCACAGCATGCTTCGTGGGTGAAGAGGTTGTTTGTAAGACAGCTGGAGACCAGAAGCTACAGAGCTTTGAAGTGCACTGGGAGCCAAGCAGGAAGCCCATGGAGCACTGGTGTGAGATGGTAGTGCATATTTACTGTGTCACCTTTCTTGCCTATAAAGCTGACTGTGTGGACAGAGTTAAACAGAGCTACAACAGAGGGTGTGTTTGGGAACTTCAGTCAAAAAATTGATGATAACTCCCTAATATAACCATAAACACATAAATCTTTTGAGTAAATAACTGTAAAAATAGTTTCTCATTACTGTCTTCAGAAGTAGCCTGTCTCTGCAGGGCACAAGGCTCTACTAGTCAGCTTGACAGTAAAGTCCAGCAGCCCACAACAGAGGTGGAAAGCTTAACCCTACTTCTTGACAGCAGTCAATAGTTTTTCTCCTTCTTGACTGCAACAATTGATCCCTCTGTTTATTTCTCTCAGACGTCAAAAATACAAGGGAAATCACTATTTACATCTTTTGTGAAAGTCAGATATGTAGAACATAATCTCACTTTTGAAGCCAATAGTCTTGCTATTTCCCTTCAGATGGTCATGAAACAAGGAAGAAAGGCTACATGTTTCAGACCTTGAGACATTAAGAGAGCCTTGAAGTCTAGAAGCCTTCCTTCTTGACGGAAAACTGGATGAATTTGATACATGAGGAAGAATTAGGTAGGGCTGAATTTACACATGAAAGAACTGAGATAGGTTTCAGCTGAAGCTCATTTCAGTTACCTGCTCTGCCATACCTTCCTATATAATTTGGGCATAGCCCTACAATGTACCTCAGTTCTTCATCAGCAAAAGAAAATAAAAGTCCTCCCGTAATCTAAGGAGCAGTCAGGTTCAGTAATGGGAAATTAAACATATCATCCATAATTTGTCAAGGTGGAATGAGCAAAGCCAACAACATTAAAGCATTTACTGCTACTAAACCTTGTATGCGGCTAAAGTCAACAGTATCGGTATAGATGTTCATATTCTGTAATGTTTATAAAAATCAGTGCCATCAAAACCGAAACCGTGCATAGCATCATGTTTCTTTCCAGTTTCAACCACAGTGGCATGAAGATTATGACATGAGTCCCTAATAAGTTTGTTTACTCTCTTGATAACTGTATCTGGACACAGAAAATTTGAGGTAGAGTTACCACAGCTCAGGCCACTTCCTATAATCTCATTTTATGTGTATCCATAGTAGCTTTCTGCATGCCAGAGAGTATATTTTGCAATCTTCACTTTTTTCTGTAGGTTTTTATCTGCTTGTTGCCTAATTACCTATGTAAGGCACTGTGGCAGTCAATCACACTGTTTCAAGACACTAGAGTACAAACCAAGTAGACTGATTGATACTTTGGTCTTATTGGTCTTATTTTCTTATCTTGGCCTTATTTTCTCCAACGAAGCAAGACTGTTTTGAATGCACTTACTCATTGCAGCACAGCTGTGGAAGAGTACCTCAGAGTGACAGGCAAGCAAGGCTGCTGCTCTGGTCCTACCCCCAGGAGATTCATGGGAGAGATCATCCCAAAGGATCCAGCACAACCTGTGTGCCTGCCGTGCTGCTTCCCACTGCTTTCACTGCCAAAACCAAAGAATGAAGCTTTTTGTTTCAGACCTAGTTAGTGTGTCCATGAGCTTATCCCTAGAGAATTGTGCAGCTGCAGAGTGATACGGCTAGAGATGGGGAAGAGAAAAGTTTAGCTTAACCTTGCAGCCCCGGGCAAAATTTGTTTATTAAAGCCAAACAAGAATTTGTACCTCTCATAAACCCACATTTTTTCTCTTTGCCAAAAGAGAAAAATCACCCTCATCTCTCAGCAACAATTCCCTCACTTAAAATGCCATGGAGCATTCACGGTCTATTTACATTTTTTGATTAGTATCAGCAGCATATTTTCTTAAAAGAAATAATATACTTAATGAAAAAAGATTTTTTTTCCCCACACAAGCTGCAGTGTTATCTGAATGGATTATCCACAGTGTGGATCTCCAGGCCTTACCTTCCTCCATCACTCCTGGCCACATCACCTCATCTGAATGGAGCACTGTTCATGCTCATCCTCATTCTGCCTGCTTAAAGCTGCCTCTGCTCTCTACAGGAATTTTCTTACCAGCATTTCCAAGGTGAGCACACTAAATCTATCCTTACTGCTTAATTTATTTACCTTTTGTATAAGCCTTGGTTTTGCTTTATTTGGGTTATTCTACCATTGCCATTATGCTGCATAATTGAGAGTTGATTATTTTGTGAAACTGGCAGCTGTGAGAGGTGTTGATTTAATACCTCAAGAGACCTGTTTCCTTAAGTTTATCTGCAGTGCAGCCAAGTACAGGTAAGAAGAATGCAAACTGCCCACAGGAGCAGCTCTCCATGACAATTTGGAGTGAAGTCCCCTGAAGCAGATAAAGGAAGTCACCCTCACTGCCCACTCAGTCCACAAAGAAGTGCCACAATTAGAGGTCATTTCACCCAATAGGGGCCAAACTGGAACAGTATTCAATTGAACTAAAGAAGAAAAAGACCATATAATTGGGTGACTTCTGGATAAGGAAAGAACAGAATAGCCTAAGAGATAGCAAGTTATACCTAGATACACCAGGAAGTAACTGAGGTTGTCTTACAATCAAGCTGCCGTTGTTCAGGAAGATTGAAGTGCACAAGGAGAAGTGGGACTGCTACTGCGTCTGCAAAACCTGTTCTGTAAACTTCAAAGCTGTCATTCTGGCACCTTCTAAGAGCCTGCATTCATTGTATGGTGATAAAATGAAAAAATTAACTCATGGGTGTGGTTGTATAATAGTGACAAATTTGAGACTAGAAGAATTCCTCACATCCCTTCACTAATGATCCCCAAATTTCTATGCAAAACAAAAATCCTCTCCCTGTTTCAACAAAGCTGATGCTAAAACACACCTGGCTGAGTCAGACTTAATTTTGTAAGAAAACAAAGCACCCTATCCACCCTAAAAGATAAGGTCGTTTCTTTAAAGAAAAACAAGAAAGCTGATTTATTAACAAGGATAATCCAAAGACTTTGTCAGAAGAAAAATTACTCACCAAGTATTCTGAATAATGCACAAGAAGAGCAAAAGAGACTTTTATGTCTTGAATATGAGAACAACTTCATCTGTTCATCTGTATATTACCTCCCAAATTCCCCAGAAAAGATGAATTATGATGTTAAGGTATTCCTATCCATCTAAATACCAGAGAGATGGGGNGTATAAATTTTTATTAGCATCGCCGTAGACCTTTCTAAGTAATTTGGCTCAAAGCTCTAGAAAAATCTGCCAGCCCCACCTTTTTCAGTTAAGAAGGGTCCATTTCCCTTTTCCTAGCAAATCAATGACCTTCTTCAGAAGAATACTCTCTTAGATACATGAGATTAGTAACTCTATATATCCAAATGCCATCAATGTTCAGTCTCACATCAGACAACTTTGAATTTTTTTTCAGCTGGATTCTAATTTCCTACCTAACCTGCCTTCTCTCAGTTCTGTCGATATTCTATTACCATCAGTTGTATGCCTTTTAGAAAGCATGAATTTGCAGACAAAATATCCTAGAATTTTGCATCTTCTGGGAAACGCATGAGTTTGTAGCACTTCATCCTTGGGAATCGGGAAAATACCTAGATTTTCTTGGATGAGGCAGTAACGAGTTCATGGGCAACTTATTTCCCTAAGTTAGGACATGAAACTTATATAAAAGATGGGAAGTTCAGCCTTCTTTAAGTTCAACATTTTCTATATTGAATATTCATGTCAGAAACTACAAATCTTTGAATGAAATCATACTGTAGGTGTCCAAATCTCCTTGCAACAACTTGGCTTCATACATTCAATTGTATAAATAATAGCTTTCAGGCCATTTGGAGACTGGCATTACTTTAATTAACTCCTTCAGTTTCATTAACTCCTTTCAGTTTTTATTAAAAACTCTTAAATGTATATGAGGGGGACACATGGACAATATTGCTAGAAGTCTGCCTTAGCTCATGGCTCTAACTTTTCCTAAACTAATCAGACCATCTGCTCATGCTGTGTTTTCTACTATATTTTCTTCAGTTTGAAAAACTGTCCATACCAAACATTTTCTTTGCTGCATTAGAAAAAGTTTATTCTATTATCTTGAAACAATCAAAGTGATAATGCAAAAAGTGCCCATTGTGCTTCTTATAGAGGGATGTTAAATATGTATAAATTTATGTGCTTTTTTTTCTCATGACCACATTTTCTAGAACAGAGGAAACTATTTCAAGTCAGTCACTTCTCAAAAAAAAAAAAATCAATAATATTTCATTTTTTACATGAAAACCAGCAAATTTCTGACGTGTATTTCCACAGTTAATAGGGATGCTAGGCAGAATATATACCCAACAATGTGAGAAGTGGAAAGTACTCAAGAGCTGTATTGTAAGAAATAAGAAAATAAGCTGACACTGACTTCAGACTTACTGAGAGGACAGCTTTATTGAAACTTCTGCTCTGACTCTAGTGAAATTTAACTTTTCCATTCCCACTTCGAGTTCTTTTGTCATTTGTTTGTTTTTAATTAATTTTAATCTCATCACCACTTTTCTTTAGAAATCACTTAGGCCTAGGATGCCTTGTAAAAGCATGTTCTTTCAGTCTTCAGTTTCTGTGGTTAGAAGTCTCTGACACTTGTATCATCCCATGGCTGCCTCCATCCATCTCCTACCACAGTTACCCACATTAGGTCGTGATTCATGGTCATTTCTTTATGGTTTGTTCATTTCACTAGTAAACATGATGTTTTAGTTAAATCATCAACTATGCTAAGCCTTGAATTAGTATATATTATAGAAAATCCCTGCCTTCAAGAGCTTCCATTTAAGTAGAAAAGTTAGAAAGAATGAAGTGGAGAAAGGGGCAGAGCCTTAGAGAATTTCAGCAATTTGCAATCACAAGCCAGAACTTGAATTTCAGGGTTCTGTAATTCTTTTATTTCAGTACATCTCTCTACTACTTTTATCAAGGCAAAGAATCATTCCAGCCAGAAATAGAAAGAAAATAGCAGGTTTGATTCTCAGGTTCTTATTTACTTGAGGCCACCACAACTAATGTTCAACACCAGAGGGTCAAGTAAAGAAGTTTTTGATGATTTAACATTAGAGTACCCTCAAAAAGCAAGTTTATAAAATGGGGCAATTCGATTTTAAAAAATAAAAATTTTGTCTTGGATATAAATTTAACACAAGTACAGGGTCTAGGATTTTTGCTTTTTCTCTCCTCACCATGTCCAATATGTGTTTTGAGGTGTGTTATGCTGCCTTCCTAGCCTGAAGAAAGGAAAAACTTCCCAGCAGCTAGCCTACTCTTGGGAATGGTGAAGTTTTTATAGATGATGAAAGCTGCTAGTTCTAAGGTTCAGCATGACAGACCATTTCAATAAATGTTGTGAGCATGTACCCAGGAACATTAGTTTTCATTTCCTCCTAACAATATTTGAACACAGATTTGAAATGAAATGTAGTGATTCAGAAAGTTAATTCCCCTTACATCAGAAGTATTGTGCTGGTGGAAATAAGCATTTTAGATAGAACAGTAGATTAAGAATCAAAAAACCTGTCCCCAGTCAGCAAACAATTCACTGTGTGCATTTAAATAAGCCTCTGAAAACCTCTGCCACACTTTCCCTATATACGTATTTTTACTTAAAGAGTTATATCAAACACAGATTTTTATGAAACTTAAGTAAGCTTTTCAAAGCTTTAAAGATTTTTACGTTTTCAGAGAAGAGATGTGTGTCAGATATTACTAACACCAGTAATCAGAATAATGCAGCAGAGACACAAAATAATGGCATTCACCTGTAAGGTTTCATTATACCTTTAGTTGCCTAGGCAGTAATCTATTATTCCTTCACACTCAAAGTACCAAGAATCTTATCAAGTTTTTGTGTGATTTCATTTATGAAGTCTCATTGCAAGTGAAAAAAGGGCCCTCATCTTCACTGTGTATGGGTAGGATTAACATTATTAATTTAATAAATAAAAAAGCTATGTAGCAACAGATAGGATATAGCCTATTTCTTTTAAAAGCTCAAAGAACTAAAGTATTCTTCTGGTCCTTCTGTTACAACCAGGCCAAAAGACAACTAAGTAAGAGAAGTATTTATCTAGCCTAAATAATGTCATGTAGCATTGCTCTAGAGTACAACCAGGCCAAAAGACAACTAAGTAAGAGAAGTATTTATCTAGCCTAAATAATGTCATGTAGCATTGCTCTAGAGTACAACCAGGCCAAAAGACAACTAAGTAAGAGAAGTATTTATCTAGCCTAAATAATGTCATGTAGCATTGCCCTAGAGCTATCCACAATATTATTCTACCCCACTTCTATTAATTCACAATGTTTCCCTACAGCAAAATTCAGTTTTACATCAAAACATTTTAAATATATATGGATAAGGTATATATACACTGAGAAAAACAGATTTGTTGACATATTTAGTGGTAGACTTTTATATTGATTACTATAATTATTCCATGGCAAACCTGACAGAATGTCTGTTCTAGGGGGCTAGTAAGATTCTAATTTCACATTAAAAAAGTAGAGTTCCACCTCTTCCCAACAAAAATCAGGTAATTTTCCTAAAACCCACAACTAACACACACACCTAATTTTAAGCAAGATATATTTAGTCCAGCACAGAAACCTCAAAAACAGGTATTTTCAAATGCACTTGTACAGAAACAAATTTCTTATGACAGCATTAGCTGAAGTGTCCCATTCTTGAAACACATATGCACAGGCATAATCTAAGTTCCTTGTAGGTGTCTTCCACTTTTGACTTTCCACTGCCCTGTACCTCCTGTGACCACTGACACAAGTTACATGTATAGTTACCATTTTTCAAGGGTGTATTGTTTGCACATATTGTGTCTGTAAAAAGAGTGGAGCAATGACAAATCATGTTCACGTATCTGTGATTATGATCCAGTGCAGCATAGCAAGTCATAAGCTTACAGTTTCTTAAAGAAGTGTAGGAACAACTGATCTCTACATTGGTTCAGTTAGTGCTCATACACTGTCATCACTGCTGTAATCAGTGGTAGTAGTAATTTGCCATGGTTAAAAAAAAAAAAAAAAGAGAAAAATCAAAGCATTTCCTAATGTTAATTTTCCTTGAGAATTAAGAAGCTTAGCAGCAGCTAAGTCATGGCTAGTTTTATGATAAAAGATAATGAGTTGAATAATAATAACACTTAGCACTTACGTAGCTATGTGTACTTTCAAAGTGCTGTACACATACTGAATAATTCGTTTTAATTTAAAAAGCCTTGAAAAGATTAAGGTACCCTTGAAATAAGTAAGAAGTGTTGGTCATTATTTCAACAAGGGAAAGATACATCCCCAAATACCTTTATGTCTGAAACCTATTAAGAAAGTAACATGGCAACATGACTTAGGGAAAAAGTAATGCTTCACCACATGTAATAAGCCTTCAGAATTGAGTGAAACTACTTATACAAAGCTGTAAGGTCAAGCCCTAAATTATACGTCACAACTTTTTCCTTTTTTTCCTCTTTTTCTTTATTACATAGATTTCCACCTTTCAACACACTGAGCAAAAAGTCCCACTGACTTTATCAGGAGAAGTCCCTTAGAAATTTTTATGTGCTAAGTTGTTTACCTTTCCTGAATTGTTCAGTTCCATGTCAGCAGGGGTTTTATTGCATGTCATAGCTATAAAACAAAATATTTTTTTTTTTTTTTGTGCAAAACCACACCTTACATTTCTAAGAACAGGGCTGTTCTCAGCACTCCTGCCCTCAAGAAAAATGCTGCACTTCCCATCAGAGACCTTCATTTTGTTCCTTGTAAGAAGGAGGTGGCCAGTAAAAGGGTGGTATGCTCCACCAACTTAATTTCACAGCCTTATTTTACTTGGCTTTTTACACTTTGCTAGGAGCTGCTCCTCTAGTGTGACATTTTCATGCCTGCTGCCATTCTCCCCATCACGCCAGCGAAAATTTCTGGGCTGCATGCAGCAAGCATGCAAGAGTAAACTTCAGTTTCTCACAGCTAAAGGCCATACCATCTTGTGTAAAAATTTTCCATCCCTTTTCCATACAACTATTCACCCTTCCAATACACTTTCTGCTTTAATAACAAATATACGTAGACTTGGGATGCATCTCTCAACTTTGATCTTCATTTTCAAGCATATTAAATTTTAATCCGTAAATACTAAAGTTAAATCCATTAAACTCACAAAGGTAATTTTTCTAGTGAGAAATAATTTTTGTATCTAACTGATCCATGCAGTGCTACAATAATCTGACAGTCATTGCTGCCTCTACTGAGAAGCAGGAAAAGATCCCTCTGTCTAGTGAACTCCATCAATTTTCCTAACCATTTTCAGTAATCTCTTCCAAACATATTTTAAGTAAATTTATTTAAAACATACTTTCTATTTCTCAGAGATATAACAGTTTCTTCTTATTGTGCTCTCAGAGGTCTCTGGTAATACATGGACAGCTGGATGTTTTTAGCAGACATTCTGTAAGTGTTCAAAAGCAGCAAAATCTTGATTCTACGATTTTATGAAAATGAACATGGAATTACTGCTTGCATCTAAGACCTTATAAACTTGTCTGTGGAAAAGGTAGGAAAGTGTACCACTTAGACATGTTATGTTCTCTTTGGAAAAGTTGGTACAGAAGAATCATAAAACAGTTTAGGTTGGAAGGGTCCTTAATGATCAACTAGTTCCAACCTCCCTGCCATGGGCAGGGACACCTTCCAGCAGACCAGGCTGCCCAGAGCCCCATCCAAGCTGGCCTGGAACACTTCCAGAAGTGGGACACCCACAGCCTCTCTGGGCAACCTCGTGATGGTTCCAGCATCTCACCGCCCTAACAGTTAAAACTTTCTAATAGCTAATCTAAACCTACTGTCTATCAGTTTGAAACCATTCTCCCTTGTCTGGTCACTACATGCCCATGTAAAATTTCCCTGCTCATCTTTCTTGTAGGCTCTCTTCAGGTAGTAAAGGCTGCAGTTAGGTCACCCCAAAGCCTTCTCTTTTTTAGGCTGAACCATCCAAATTCTCTCAGCCTGTCCTTGTAGGAGAGGTGCTTCCTCCCTCTAACCATGCTGGTGGCCCTCCTCTGGACTCACCTCAACAGGTCCATGTCCTTCCTGTGCTGGGGACCCCAGAGCTGGATTCAGCACTGCAGGTGGGATCTCACCAGAGGGAAGTAGAGGGGCAGAATCCCATCCCTTGCCCTGCTGGCCAAGCTGCTTTTGATCCCAGCATACAATTGGATTTCTGGGCTCTGAGCACACATGGTCAAGTCATGTCCAGCCTCTCACCCACCAGCACTCCCAAGCCCTTCTCAGCAGGGCTGCTCCAGTCTGTTCATCTCCAGCCTTTTGCATCCCCAGTAATTGGTACTGGGGGTTGCCCAAACTCAGGTGTTAAACCTCATGAGGTTCCCAGGCCCACATTTTGAGTTTGTGTAGGTCTCTCTTGATGACATCCCATTATTCAGGTGTGTCAGCCACCTTGTTGTCATCTGTGTATTTGCTGAGGGTACATTCGATCCCTTTGCCTATATTAAACAACACTGGTCCTAACAGAGAGGGACACCGTTTGTCACTAATGTACATCAGGACTCTGAGCTGTTCACCACAATCCTGTGAATGTGACCATCCAACCAATTACCTATCCACCAAACAGTCCACCCAATCAAATACATCTCTCTCCAATTTAGAGAGAAGCATGTAGTGGGGTACTGTACTCAAGGCTTTACAGAAGTCCAGATAAATGACATCTGTAGCCCTCCCCTTGTTCACTGATGCAATCACTCCATCAGAGAAGACCACTGGGTTGGTCAGACAGGACCCTCCTCGGTGAAGCTATGCTGGCTGCCCCAAATCACCTCCCTGTCCTCCTTGTGCCTAAGCACAGCTTCTAGGAAGATTTGTTCCATGATCTTCCCTAGCACAGAGATGACATGGACAGCTCAGTGGCTCCCAGGGTCCTCCTTTCTACCATTTTTAAAGACTAGTATAATGATTTCCTTTTTCCAATCACCTGGGGCTTCACCTGAATGACATAACTTTTAAAGTATCATATCAAGAAGACAGCAGGGTATAAATTACAGGTGGCAGTGCATGTAAACTGGAAGAATATATACTACAAAACAGTAATTCTGGATTACTTTTGTAAACCAAGATATGCTGTTTGTAAGGTTGGGCAAAACTGGGTGAAAGTGTTTGGTGGAATTGCTTGTCTACATACAGTTAGGAGTAATTTTCATATGACCATAGCCTGAAGAAACTGTACAAGTTTTCAGTTCTGCTTCTTCCAGCACATGAAAAATCCCAAGGCTCTGGGCTTAAGCTTAACTCCGAGGACCAAAGCTTAAGCACTGGAACACAACCTTTGAACAAGACAAAGATTTTAAACAGATATTGGGAGTGAGAAGGGGGGGGGTGGGGGGGAAATGGGAGATATTCTAGTACTTTATGTTCTCAAATTGGAAACATGAACACCTTTTGTCCAGTCTATGATCTGAAATGGACTTCCTGACAGATTCTCAGATGCCTGTATGTGTCACTGTCCCCACCTTACAGCATGGGCAATGACTGATTCAAATCAGAGCTAAAAAAAGAGACAAGTATTGCAATTACTTTTTTTTTATCATGAAGGGGAGAAAAAGGAATCAAATTTGTATAACGGTTTTGAGACAAGACAAAATATGTTAAACGTTTTTCACTAGATAAAATTTACATTATCTGCATATTCTTCCTCTTTCACAATCTCTAATGAAAGCCAGGTATGTTGCAAGTTTAGCATCTCTCCTCCAGGCACCTTATGGTTAAAACCACTATAGAGGGCTATAGATCCCCTCTGCCATGGATGGCCTGTATGACCTTGAGTGAGCCAGAGCAGATCTCAAGGAAATAATTCCTTGTACAGAGGATCAACTTACAGCCATCAGACTCAAGTCCACTTCTTGGTGTCTTCTGATTTGCCTCTTGGGCTCTAATAATACTTAATACGTTGATATTTTTGAGACACTTCTGTATTATAGCACTTCCAGCCATAAAGGCAGATAGCTCTTATGGAGTCACAAGCAAATGAGAGCTGTCTCTTCAAGATGTATAAAATTCAGCCACAGTTCACAGTCAGAGTGACTGTATGTTCCAAAGCATCCTGTACAATGCAATAACATGAGCTTCATCAGCTAGCAAAAAAGAATAACAAGATGTCACTGTAGATGTTATTTCTGAGAGGCAATGATAATTCACTAGTATTTGCACAGATTACTGAGAACAGATGCGCAGCAAAGTTGATTCCATTCATTTGTATTAATAAGTATATTAGGGTATTGTGTCTTATCACGTTAATTTATTAGAGTGGATTGAGTTAAGGAGTTGACCAGCAACTAATAAAAATTAATGAGGGACCATGCAGTAAAAGATAATCCTTTACGCTGTATCAAGTAAGCAGTAAAAGAGGTAAGCAGATAAGCAATATCTGAGTGAACTCCCACACCATGCAGGGAAGTCATTGTTAATCAGCTTTTAAAAAATATTTTAGGCATATTTAAAGGTATGAACAACATCAAAATCCACAAAACCTCCAATTTCAGGTCCTGCAGATGGCCAAAAGATGTAAGGCATGAATAAGCATTCCAGGAACCAGGAAGGACACAGCCAGACTAGAAAACCTGGCTTCACACATTTTGCTTTTTTAATCCCACTTGCTTATCCAGATAAATCCTTCACACAATCTAGAATATAAGACAGTTAACTCAAACTGTTTTGGGTAACAACGGTACAAAGCAAGTCACCTCCCCTTGATGATTACTTTCTCTTTTTTTTTTTCTGCTCGTACATTAAAACTTGCCTTAACCCATTGTCATGTACATCTACATAGCACAAATAAAACACTGCTTTAGTAATATGTGTGCCTTTGTGTTGAAATACCTGAAACACAGAAATTTACCTGCACAGGCGGAGACCTGTGCAGTCCACCCCATGCCAAAATAGGCTTGTTCTCTACAATTATTCTGAAAGGATTGTCTCAATTGGTAGAAATTTCAAGGCTTGTGACTACTGCCCCTTATCTTGCAGAAGATTTGACAAATGTACAACCTACAATTTCTAGATTTCAAAAGGCTTTTGACCTCTATATTTTCTTCTCAAAAGATCACTCCAGGACACCTTAGTTTTGCTGAGGAATGCGATGTATGGCACCAAGTTTTCCCCACTGTTTATACAGTTCCGTTACCTATAGATAGCTACACAGAATCACAGAATGGTGGAGATTCAAAGGAACCCCCAAAGATCATAAAGCCCAATCTCCTTGCTCAAAGCACAGTCAGATAAAGCAGGTTGCTCAGAGCCTTCTCCAGTCAGATGCTGAATCTCCATGACAGCAACTCCAAAACCACTTTTGGCAACCTGTTCCATTATTTGACCACCTTTACAACAAAAATGGTTTTTTCTCTGTTAAATGGACTTTCCTGTGTTTCAGTTTGTGACTACTCCCTCTTCTCTTTTCACTGAGCAACTCTGGGAAGAGCCTACCCTCATACTCTTTACCTCCTCCCTCACCCATGTCAGGAGCTGAACACATGAATATAGAGGACAATATGACCCCCATATGCGCCCCTGAGTTGTCTTCTCTGGGCTGAACAGTTCCAGCTCACTCAGATTCTCCTAGGATAAGAAATCCTCTCTTCCCTTAATGAGCATATCCATGCCCGCCTGTACTGGGAAGCCCAGTGCTGGCCACAGCACTTCATGAAGGGCCTCAGCAATACTGAGTAGCAAGGAAAATCCCCTCCTCTGGACTGCTAGCAGCACTGTTTCTCATGCAGACCAGGAGACTGTGCTGCAAGAGCATGTTGTTGGCTTATGTTCAGCTTGGAGTCTACCAGGACACCCAGGTCTGTTTCTGTCAAGCTGCTTTTGAGACACCCAGAATTACTGGTGTGTGGGGCTAGGTTCTCCTCCAGGCGTAGGACATTGTGCTTCCCATTGTCAAACTTCATGCAGTCCCATTTCTCAAGACTGATGATGTCCCTGTGAACAGCATAACCAAATGATGTAATATCCCCACTAAATCTTTCTTTGGGCAAGGAATATGCATTGGACCATGCAAGTCTATAAACAAATTCAGCTAAATTTTATCTGAGATCACACTTACCTTGGCCTAATTTTTGTTGCTCTACTGGCAGAGAAAGATCATTGCAAGGTTTTGCTGAATTACACCAGACCTTGCAAAAGCCTGTGATGAGGAGAAGGGCCCTGCTGTCAATGCATCTTACACATACAATAGCATGAGTACCCTTTTGTTAATTTTTTAATTCCGAATAACAAACCTCACCTAAAATTGCACAGGAAGGCGAAAAAATTAATTGTTTTTCAAAAGTTCAGGAAACTAGGAGAATATGTATGCTAATCATTGGCTCACTTTGTGTCTGTGAGTAAGCCTTTCACCTCCACCTCTACCATTTTGATACAAATATGAAAGCTGATGAGAAACAGTAATCTTACTGGAAAATTTACATTTACAATATCATTCCCTGAGCATCCTACCTATATCCTCCACTGCTACAAGCAGTCAAGTAATTTTCCCAATAGTGAATGCCTTTTATTTTTCTTTAGCAGCAACATTTTCTTCAACATATTTGATTCATATTAAAGAAGCCACCTGCCTTTACTACTCAGCTCACTTAAGCAGCAAGTTGATTATGCACATAATAGTCTTTTGCACCCACTGTGCCCTGAAGGAAGTATAATGTGTTTGCACATTGGCAGCAAGTGCAGTAGTGGTGGGCCAAGGGGTTTATTACCAAATACATCCTACACGACAAATATCCAAGAGACACTTGGGTAGGGCCACTACAGTCTTATCTTGGGACTACTAAAGGGCAACAATAAAGCAGCACCATACAATTGATATAAAAGAAAGGCTTCCCACACAAAGAAAAAAATTCAAATCAACTATAAAATCAAATCCTTCAGGGTTCATATTGAAGAGAATGATTCAGCTTTTTTACCTCTTCAAAATACAGAAGATTTATTATTTCTAAAGCACTCAAAATTGAAGAATCATAAATTTGTTATGAATCACTAATGCTATTTCCTGTGTAACACTGATGTTTTCTTGGAAGCCATTCATCCACTTACCACCCAGACTCAACTTTGCTTAATTTTTTAAGACTGAACAACATACTAACTCGGATGTCATAATGAAAAAATACATTGTAATGATAGAATGAAATGGCTCAGACAATATATACCAGATCCTGGCCAGGATGAATTTCATTGTAAAAATAAATTAATTTCATGAATAAAGGAAATGGTGGTGTAGAAAGAACAAGTAAAAAGAACCTTATACTCTGAGGTCCTCATTTGCAATGAGTATTATGCAAACATTCTCTTTGCTCTTAGAGCTTATGACCATGTTAACTGACAGAGCACTCGTGGAACCTTCTGTGTTCCAGCATAATCATATGACCCAGACAGATACACAAAATCCTCAGTTTCAAGTTGCACTATAAATCTCATATGCATCTATGGTAAGCAACATCAGAATCATAATAGGAGAAACTATCAGGCTTTACTTTCAGACCAAAGCTATCAAAAGAGGTGACTGGGAAGCTAAAGACTGCCTGGGCAAGTAGATATGTCCCTAGGGCTGATCTAAATATGATGTACATCCAGAGTTCACTGGGAACAACAGGTGGGGAGCCTATTGTCAGCCTCAGTGTCTTTCTTGCAGAAACATAACACTGAAGGGAAGTAATTTCAATCTCATTCTGCTGTAAATACCTCTCAATACAATTTTGGTCCCCCTTTTTCCTCCAGTGGGTTGCAGTTAAAATATCCTGTTGCAAGATCACATAAGGTCCCTGTGCGTGTCGCTCTCCAGTGTTCAGCCTGCTGTCATAATTTAGCCAACAATAACAGCAACTGACAGCCACTGCTTCCTTTCTAGAATAGCAGCTTCCAAGTTTGGTGTTTTTTTCTGGAAATGTCTCTTTGGGCTTATTATATGCCTGTAGTTCTGAATTTCACTTTTACAACTGAATTGCCTGTTCGCTTCTGACTTCTTGCACCATAGCTATGATCATAGGGTTTGGAACTGGCAAGTTCAGGAGTTCATCTCCAGATATTCAGGATTAGAAACAAAGAGATATCTGATAAAGGCTGCACAGAAGACTGAAATTACACTGGAAAAATGGAGAAAGTAAAGATCCTGGGGTATGTTGATGAAAAGATAAAGCCATAATAGCTCAGGAAGATTCCAAATTTCATCTGGAAATCCAAATTTCTAATACAGCTGTGCCCTCTTGTCAGCACCTTGCAATCTCAGGATGAGTTAATTAATAAAAGCCATCCTACATATTCGCTTTGTTTTTGGAGAGGTAAAGGATGTTCAGAGTTCAAAACTCTGACCTGGCCCCTAAAGAGAAATATAAGTAATAATCCAGCTGTGTTGGAAAACAACACTCTTGAACCAACCAGGTGTCTTCTTGGCACAGAAGCCCTTTCATGATAAAAATCGAGCTGGAATGTTTGGGTGGGTTGGGTATTTTCCATTTTATTTTAATAAGTCAGTATGAGTGCAAGCCAAGATTAAACAGTGAGGAGGAGACAAAGTATTTTACCCAGCTCCACATTGCCTTCAGGCTATGCCAGCAACAATACCTTTCAACACCATTGTCTGTCCCATTGTGAGGAATAAAAAACTAAAAAGCCTTTTTGGCTAAAGTGGCTGAGTCATTAAAGATAAAAAAAATTTTTCATAAAAAAAAAAAAAAAAAAAAAAAGGCCAGCCATGGTGAAACTACCTGCAGCTGACACCATCTGCTCTAAAGGAGCAGGGTCATTGAACCCCATAAAAAACATTTAAGGCAATTGTCATCCGAAGGCAATTTCCATTTTACTGTATTGTGCAGAAACACTGGCTTTTACATGGGTACTCAGGCTTCTGCAAAAGGTAGGCAAGCCAGACAGCCTAAGGGATTTCCTACTATCTCTGAAGTGGGGAAAAGCATAGTGATCACATTTACTGGAGGTGTTTCATTTTATCTGGGAATTAGGAAAAGCAGACTTTTCGGGGAAAAAATACCCTGTAGACTAAGTAAATTGTTTGTACTGACTTAAAATTATTTATGATGAAGTTTTATTTCCCCAAAATTAATCAATCAGGGAATGGATGACTAAAACACACAATGACTAATTTCACACAGTATGATTTACTTACTGCAAGGAATAGTGAGTCAAGTTATAAGGTCTAATCCTAGCCTTGCTAGACTTTAGTTTATGTGTCTTACTAGTTGTTTTTTGTGGCCTCTCTATCCATTTATCTAAGTCTTCTTAGTGTAAAAATGGAAGATTAGTTTTCATTAACTACTGGATTTTTTAAATTGGTTTTAAATCACTGTTAAGTCTTTTGCTTTAACACTGCCTCTTATTCTTCAGTTGCCTCTGGAGGTACAGAATTCATCACTTACATGCAGATTTTTCTGCCTTTGTTTTAGGGGTCTCATAGCCCTATTTCTCCTCACTGCTGTGATTTCTCCTTGCACGTTGTTTGTGCAGCACCTAATACTAAAAAAGCTTCATCTCAGCTTCATACAGCCATCACTACCATCACAACTGCAACCACCACAATAGCAAGAACAATCTAAATCACCATGTAATTTACCAATCTCTTGTAAAATATTTTCATTACTTTCACTGAATTTCGTCCTTCAGAGTCAATAGAAATAAAATGCTTAAGCAATTGTTTGACTGACAGGATAATTAAACTGAAATTAAAGGGAAATTTTTTTTAAATTATCAGAATATATATACCATGTTCTGCTGCCTATGTGGTTCTCATCTATGTATCCTGTCTTACTGCTAAAATCTTTTTGATGTGGACAATGACTGTTTAAATAGATATCATTAATTTCTTGTGTTCAGCATAATTGACATTACTTTAATTAAGTCACTGGCATATGCATCAGTTAATGGCATCATTTTCTAGACATTTCTTGCAGTGATAGAAAGAAGAACAGTAAAACAGGAGAGGGGGTGGAGAAGAAAACACCCCAACACACATAGGAAACAAGCTCCAGGGCATTGTCTCTTCTCTGCCTAGGCACTTCATCATGATTTCTTGAGATTGTGTAGAGCGATAGCATCCCTCAGCCTGACAAGTCCTAAATTATTACATTTTTGCATTATTTATTTTTCTTTCCATGTGCCCAAATCATGACACAGGTATGAGGGAGAGCAACTCGGTGTACATCTATGCACACAAAAACAGTATTAATATGATTACTTGTAGTTGCATCATAATAGTAGTGAAGTTACAGAAAAATCAAAGTCCCTTCACCCATATTCACTAGGCCAAAAGTCCTAAATCCATAACCCACTGAAAGCAGGGAGTAAAAAGTTTTGGCTGAAGGGAGCTTGGGGCAAGACCAGGACCTAAGCCTAGATTTCTGGAGGCTCATTCAGATGCTTTGAAAATAACACTATTTAAGAGAAACAATAAAGTCAAATAGGAAAGAAGGGTTAAGTATGATGCTGTGTGAAATCAAAGAACTTAAGTGAAGGTCACAGAGCTCAATATTTGAAGAAATTTAGGAGTCCAAGGATCCAGCCTTTAGAGTTAACTTTTTTTCTAGGATCTGGTTAGTCATGTATTTGTTGCTCATACATTAAAAGTTAACTAGCACTTCTAGGCTAAAGAAGAATTCTAGTTCTGGATTAGAAAAAGTACAATTTCTCCCTTTCTGATGGAGGAGAAGATCATGCCAGAACAGAGCTTGAATCCGGCACCTGTGTATTTAATTTTCATTTTGGAAAAGAGAGACCATGTCATGCTGGAAAGTTGCACACTTCCTGCACTTAAAATGGGAATGATAGTATTTCTCTGTGTCACTAAGGTACTGGAAATGTATACATTTTTGAGTCACAAAATTGCAAATATAACTGGGACCAGCTCTCCAGTGACAGTATTTTTACAAATTTGAAGTTTTATACACATAATATAAAAGAGTAGTTCAGACACCAGAGCACAAAAAAATCAACACACTTGGGAATATAATGAAAAACAGCTAACACATGTATGCTTCTTCCTCGTCCTCCTCACACTTCCAAGGTCTCTGTAACATACTGTGCAAACACACTCTTTCATTGTCAGCCATTCACACAGAGAAACCTCCTGTAGTGTTTAAAGTTAGAAGAATCTTATGTGGTTGAGTAAAATTTCAAAGCTCATAAGAACTCGTTCAAAACTCATTTCTGTACCAGTATGTGAAAGAATGAACCTCTTAAAAAGTCAGTAAGATGTGATCCTGTATATCCAAAATATTTTAAATATATTATTACGCTTACCTGAATTCATGAGGTTATTAGGAATATCTGATATTGCAGATTATTGCCTATTGAGGGGGTCCATTGCTGAAGTTTCTGAAATAAAGATGACATACAACGCATTTCCCGAACATACACGCTCTTTGCATATCTATAACTATACTCTGGCATCTTATCTCAGGGGAAAAAAACAAATAAAAAGGTCTGAAAGGCAGTGCTGCTTTTAATTTAATTAAGCTATCAACTTAAATAAAATAAAACTGCTGTTACTTTCTGATAAAAGGCTTAAATAGCAAATATGATGGAAGAAGCTAATGAAAACATGCGTCATTATCTTTACTTCTTCCTTCTAAACATCACAGGTCAAACAGAAAAAGTTTATCTGCTGCTTAAATGCAGATCATGTCTATTGAAGGTGGTTGTGGTCTCTACTGCCACTGACCAGAACATGGGTTTATTCTAGAATTTGTAACATCTGTCTAGTTTTCATACCAGTCTCTTCCAGTAATTCTCTACACTTTTCCAAAAATTCCTTTGCGCACCTGTTTCCCTTTCAGCAAACAGCCAGACCAAAATATAAAATTATTACACCCATTGAAATGCAATCAAAATGTCACATCTCACCCAAAGTTGAGAAAATTGTATTGCTCTTCACTTGCAGTTAGAAACTAATTCCACAAACAATGGCCAATTAATTACTTTCTATAATACTACTGTGAAGCAGTGAAGAGTGACACAGAGGAATTGAAATTCAAAGCCTTGATGTCAGGGCAGGAATCTGTTAAGACATTCCTAGTTACCCCTCACTTTTACCTCCTGACCTTAAATTAGCATCTGAAACAATAGTTGTTCTGATTTCATCATTCACATAAATTTGGTTTTATTTTTGCTGTTAAGTGTACTGTATCCATAATTTTCAGAGGCAAGAGACAAAGCTATGTGAATTCATGGTCCTGCCTCCTTTTTTTTTAAATTTGCATTTAGTGTCTAAAGAACCCACATACAAAGCCCAGAGAGCTAACCACACAACAGTCAAAGGCTAAGCAATGCAGTTGCCTGTGTACACTTATGTTCATAAATCCTCATGTATACAGATACATTTTACTGTATACATTGAATAAAGCCTTGTACACAGCAAAACCAAAATACACAAAAGTCCTTTAAACAGCAACAAAAAACCCAAACAAAACCACTAAGTTTGCCAATACTACATTTGGAGGAGCTGTTGACTCCCCGGAAGGCAGAGAGGCTCTGCAGAGAGACCTGGATAAATTTGAGGGCTGGGCAATCACCAACTGTATGAAGTTTAACAAGGACAAATGCCAGATTCTGCACCTGGGATGGGGCAACCCTGGATGTACAGACAGACTGAGACATGAGAGGCTGGAAAGCAGCACCGTGGAAAGAGACCTGGGGGTCCTGGTTGATGGAAATTTGAACATGAACCAGCAGTGCCCTGGCAGCCAGGAGGGCCAACCCTGTCCTGGGGTGCATCAGGCACAGCATCACAGCCAGGCAAGGGAGGGGATTGTCCTGCTCTGCTCTGAGCTGGGGCAGCCCCACCTCGAGTGCTGGGGGCAGTTTTGGGCAACACGATGATGTTAAGACATTTGAGAGCATCCTAAGGAAGGCAAAGAAGATGGTGAAGGGCCTTGAGAGGAAGTTGTATGAGGAGAGGAGACTGAGGGGAGACCTCATTGCAGCTACAACTTCCTCAAGAGGGGAAGAGGAGGGGCAGGCATTGATCTCTTCTCTCTGGTGACCAGTGACAGAACTCAAGAGAATGGCATGAAACTGAGTCAGGGGAGGTTTAGGTTGGATATCAGGAATAGGTTTTTCACCCAGGAGGTGAGGACACCGGAACAGGCTCCCCAGGGAAGTGGTCACAGCACCAAGCCTGTCAGAGCTCAAGAAGCATTTGGACAATGCACCCAGGCACATGGTGTGGTTCTTGGGCTGTTCTGTGCAGGGCCAGAGGCTGGACTCGATGATCCTTGTGGGTCCCTTCCAACTCAGCATATTCTATGAATTTATGATTCTAACAGTCAGTATTGTAGTATTTTGGCTCATTCAGAAAGAACATCCAGCATTTTAGCATAGAAGCAGGTGACAAAATGGTGAAAGAAATGCTCAAACAAGACAGGTAGAGCTAACACCACGAGAATAAAATAAGGTGCAAAGAGTAGACAATTTAGGTGGCTGGTCTTTCAGCTCAGTAGCTCTCTTCCTGAATAACAACTATAGCTGTCCTCCTCTGTAGATGAGTTAAACCAAGAAATGCCCTGAGGACGAAGACAAGAATCTTGATTTCTAGGAAGCTGTGAAAAAAGAAGAAAACAAGCGGTGACACGGTCCAAAAACAACCAGAAATATATAAATAGCAACATTCTGACTCTTGTGCAAGGATGGGCTTGTGAGTACAGTGGCAGAGAGAAGAAAGATGGCTAGTTAACATGATCTACCTGAATGACTAGCTTTAATGGTATAGCCAAAACCTTAAAGACCTCTGACACAAAAATAAATAAGAACATGCTGGACTCCAGGTATTCAGAAATTACTTTCACCATAAAGCTGTCAATGTTTTGCCAAAGAATGTAATGACTGCCACCTTGGCTCAAGTAAAATGACCTCAGCAGTGTCACAGCAGCTATACAGCCAGCAGAGAAGAATGATTTGCAGTGAAATGCAGGCAGGATAAACTGGCAGCTGTCAAGGGGCTGATTATAATCCAGAGTGTGTAGTTCTGCAGTGTAAGCAGTACAGGACAGACCCTTTCAGTCTGTTCTTGCTGTCGTGCACTCTCAAATCTCCTGGGGCTCCCTGGCAACACTGTCTGTGTTTGTTCTCGATATAGGTGGCCCTTATACACATAGCTCCATGGACTATTCCCAGCAGTAATGACTACTTTCCCAAGAAAGGTGTGTGGAATCTCATGTGAGCTTGACTTCAGCTGAATTATTTGTGCATCGAAAGTTAAACACATGCAGAATCATGTTTCCAAGTACTGAGTCCAGCTGAGTATCCCAGCATAGAGAAAAGGGCTCTGTTTGCAGCTCTCTCTCTCTTGTGGAAGGAAGCTATTCTTTCATCTTATACCTGCAGGAAGTAGGAATCTGAAAACATTTGAGGTTCTTTCCTCAAAGGTGTGATTTTCACAGAAGGTACTACTATCTCTTCTCTCAAAAAAAAAAAAAAAATTCAGTCTAGATTTTCTTGTCTCCACAACTCTCAACGTCACTCCAAAATGCTTTTATGCTTTTTCAGGCCCATGTTTAGCAGAAAATAAATAAATATTTGCTTTAAAATCAAAATTACCAAAGGATAATTGATTCTTGCTTATAAAAAAAAGAACGTTAGAATTGTGAATGCAAGAAACAAAGCAAAAATTCCTTCATTTTCAGGCATTAAAAAACCCCAGACCTGTACATACATGAGAAAAAAAACCAATTACACAGCCACAGCTAATCTCACCTAAGTGCCCATCCTCTCATTAATTTGTGAGGGAATTATATTATCTGGCAACCCAGAAGCTATTTACATACTTCTGCATTGCTCTGCTTTCTTTAGAGTGCAAAGGAGGAGAAACCTTAAAGCTCAAAACTGAAGCAAACACATAAGGAAATATTTCTGCTTCACTGTATCAGCCCTTTCAGCTTGTCACCACAAGTGGATGCAGAAAAGGTGGTAGAAGCAATGAAAAAATAACCCTTTCTTGGCAAGAATTTGCCAACAACATTGCCAGATCCAAGGACAACTCAGAATAAACTCAGGTCTATTTCTAGCCTGCAAAGCAAGCAAGTCCCAATCTCAGAACACGTGCTTCTGTGCCTTGCACATTCATTTATCACACAGGAGTAATGTATTCAATGTGTCAATATTGCTGTTCCCCATTTTACTGTTTTTAAGCCCACTTCCTGTCATCTCCATTTTTCACACTCAGATTGACCTCCAAAGTGCACTCCAGTTCTGACTAAAGCATGACCTGATCTGCCTGTAACCTTCACTCACCTGAAGAGCCACAGTTCACCATCCTTCTTCTAAGGGGAGGTAATTCTGTGGACATACCTGAGAGTTTTCTCTCTCTTGCTGATTTATTCACAGCACTCTTCAGAACACCAAAAAGTATCTGACAAAGTTCAACTATTTCTTATTCTTGCACTTGCTCATTCATTTTCCTTTGTGCCAAAAACAACGTTAATGGATAGACATAAATTTTGCTTATAGTTCTGTTGGCTCTCTCCAAGTTTGTAGTCACTTCTCCAGAGTTAATAATTTCCTTCACAAAGTCATTGGATAATAGTGGATTTGATTCTCACCACAGTAAAATCTTATTAAAAACCTGATTAATCTATTTTCAGTGTTGACATAAGCAGAAATAGGAGCATTTGCATTTAAAATGGATGAACAAAAAAAAATAAGAAAACTTTTTTGATTAATTTTGCTGTTCTTGGCAAAACACACAACTGTGACTCCCCAAATTCATGGGTTTAAGTTCTATTTTCTTTTAAAATACTTGAAAATTCGTATTTTTTTTTCCCTTCACATTTATTTTAAGCCATAATACATTTAAGTACTACCAGATTCTACATAAATCCTCAAAGAAACTTCTGATGCTTGGTCATGAGGGAATTGGGGTGAAAAGAGAGCACTAACAGTTTATAGGATGCTGGCGATTTAACTTTAAGTTTTTCATTGGAATTAGGCAGACGGCCCTGCACAATGGGCTATACCTTCTCTGCAACTGCATTTCATCTTCACTAGAAATTCTATTCTGGATCTACAACACCTTCCTAACAAAATTACTGCAGAATGTAGCATAAGTCTGAAAAAGGTTTTGATTACAACAAATTAATTTGTAAAGTAATTTCTTCATCAGGGAGCAAAACATCTCATTTGTTACCTGTTCAAAAATAGATGTGAATTCTAGATAATACATCAGAGTGAAATACATTGAAACTACCATTAATATTTCTCCTTAACTATTCCACATTCGAAAAATTACAACACACAGGAGATACATCATAACTTACATCTTCATCTTTTTGCCATGCCAATGGGCTGTGCTGAGAGACTTGACTTTAATCCAACTAATTTAAATCTGCTGGGCCTGTTAATTCTTATCTTGAGATAAAGTTCACCATTCAGCCTTTTCTTATACAAGATACTTTGAGAACCAGAAGAAATTAGTGAGGTGACAGGAAAGGTACGTGGTACACAAGTATTTCAGAAAGCACTCAGAGGGGGAAGAGAATTCCCTTCTGGTTTATAAGACCCAGGGTGAGCACAGACCAACTACTGAAGTGCTCCAGGCCCTTCTGAAGCTGCAAGGTAGATAATCTACTCTGGGTTTACTTTATGCAAGTATTCCCCATCACATAGGAAAAGCTCAACCAGCACGATGTGGAGCTTTGCATACCTACCTCAGCAGCCATGGTTTGGTGGAGGCACAAAACCAACTAAATATCAGAGAGATCTATGATACCTTCTACATTATCAGTTGATACAAGACACTGCTCAATAAGTTTCACCAATCATCTGGAAGACAAGTACAGGTTCATGCCAAAAAGACAACAGCTGAACTAACCTCAGAGCTCTCCTCCTGCTCTGATTTTGTAGGTACACAGGTGAGCAAGGATTAGATGGTCATGAGATCCATGATATCTTCTCAGGAATTGCTATCACCTGTTCTCATTGAATAACAATGCTTCATTTGGCAAATATAATTTCAGTAAATAAAAAAATTCTTGTGCCTCTGCTATTATTTCTTAACCTTTTACCTTACTGTTTATGGAAATTCCACAATGATGACTTATTTTTCTTTAAGTCCTTCTCTCAACTCATTCTCTAGCCTTCCTAAAGGCAATCCCACCTGAGGGTTGTCAACATTCTCTGGCATCTCAAAATGACTCCATACTGCCTCTTCCTAGAAGGTCTTGGAAAATTTCCATTTTCTACCCAATAGGCAAACACAAGTTCCTATCAGTATTGTCATATTATGCCTCTTTTTGTAGGACATGCTGCTATCCCTGATATCCAGCTTGGTTTTTTGCCTGTTTTTAAGTTAAAGTGTGTTGTTTTGGATCTTGGACAGTTTCAAACTCACAGCTGATATTTAGCAAGATAGAAATAACAGTCTGCATTTTTATTGTATAATTATGGGAAGAATGCACACAAAAGGTCACAGGCTATTGCCCTGCATCTTAGCTCAAGCCTTCAGCTGCCATAGGTTTGTAGAAGCCAGAATCAGCCTCACCCAAGGACAGTCTCTCTTACGAGATCCAGAGGTTCACACTGAGTTCCAGACAGGACTCCATTCTGGAGCAGAGAAGTGCCTTTCTCTGAGTATTTCAGCACTTCCTCTTCTGTCTGGAACTTCTAAAACATCATAAAGAAGGAATGTAGCAGTGGCTGTGAAAGCCTGACTGAAGCTTTTTACCTAAAAATTACTTGCTGTGTCAATGCTAGCTATATTTGCTGCTTTTCTTACAGCTCAGAGTATTTAAAGATGTGGCTACATGACACCTCAAGAACTGGAAACAAATTTTTATTTTAAATTTTTGGGGGGAAAAAAGGGTCAAAAAACATTCCCCAAACCTAAGGCTCAAAAGACAATGAAAATTTCCCTTCCTAATTTTTATTACTATTTTGTATAATGAAATAACATGGCCTTTAGTCATGCCATGAGAGATTCAGATTAAATATTAGATAAATTGCCCAAGGAAGTGATGGAGTCACCGTCTCTTGAAGTGTTCAAGAGGTGTCTGGGTGTGACACCTGGGGGTGTGGTTTAGGGGTGATTATGGTTCTAAATTGATGGTTGGACTAGATGATCATGGGGGTCTCATCCAACCTTAAAGTTTCTGTGATTCTCTGTGATTCCCTGTGATTCTGTGTTTTTTCAAGTGTTTGCAGTGTGCACCAAGGCTGGGTGTTCTGAGGCAGCAAGGGTATACTTACTAGACAATCCACCTGGAGTGCTGCATCACACTGTTGTACAGTAGGCCTCCCTACTGCCATGGCCCATGTAAACCAAGGATGCACTTTGGCATTAGAATGGAAATTATCTACATATGTATTAGGACACTTACAACAACCAACTACATGTATGTGCATACATGCTTATCTGGACACACTTATTTTCCATAAGACAGGTGCTCACAACTAGGTAATGGGTACGTAATTTATATTTCTAATGGAGAAATATTATGGTTGCATTAGGAAATCTCAGAATGTCAGGAAAGTATGATGTAGAAATATCTGTACATTGGCCCTATTCTGACTCTTTTTGCAACCATATTTGACTGCTGTTAGAGACATGACACTAAGCTAGTTGGGCGTTTGATTTCAAAAAAATATTTTCATTATTTCATTGCAAAAACTGTCATATGGTGAGCACTGAAACACATCCAGCCCTTATAGGAGAAGCTCTTGGGATGATCAGAGCAACAGTATCAGTGCTTGTACATGGATACACCAGTAGAGAAAAATACTAGAAGGACTTGGATCTACTTAATTCAAATTCTTTTTTAAATTGAAGAATGCTGTCATTGAATAGATATACACTGTAATATGTAAGAGAGAGAATTATTTCTTCTTGTCCAGTTGGGCAATATAGCACAGAGAATTTAGCCCAGATTTTGAGAATGATTACAGTGTAAAAGGAAAATAAATGAGGTTTTACATGAAGAGGACTATCAGTTATTTCCAGTTCCTCAGGACACTCACAATTTATTTCAAAGGGCATAGAAATAGCTTTCTGCTTAGTACCTTTGAAAATTATTAATTTGCCAAAGGATTCCAGCAGAACCTAATTTGAGTCAGTAGTTACTGTGGTCCTTTCCATTTGTATAAGTGGGAATGATAAAACCATCTCATGTTGGATTCTGGTGTGCAGCACTTTATAGGATATTTCGAAAACACTATTAAGCTTAGCTCTATAAGCTTTCTTTGAAGAATATATGCAGGGATGAACAAAGAACACAAAAAAGGCTTCTGATAATGGAACTTGTGGCAAGTAGTATAGGGATAAAGCTGCAGGAAATACTAATTTCACCATCCTGTTGCATATTCCTCTAGCTGAAGCTCAAGAGAGGTGCAGATGTAATCTGCTGATCAGCTGACATTCCCATATCAAGTTCCTTTTAAAAGGTATCATGTAGACCCATGCCAGCAGCTGTTGTCACAACTTTTTAATAGTTCTCCTCCCAAAGCCAGATTATTAATTCAAAAATCCTCGATTTTGATTGAAGTATACAATTGTTTGACAAATATATTCAAAAATTCAGAGGTAGGATTGCAGAACCTCAAACACTAAGAAATAACTAAGAACTTTTAAATACCATTACCTACACTCCTATTCCATCCTTGCTAAATTACTGGAAGACTGTTAAAGTGTCTAATTTCTGTTACAGGATTATGTGAAGGTTTATTTAATGCATAAATGTAAACAAATATATTCATGTATACTGCCCCTTCATTTTTAAAGATTCAGTTAAATATAACCTGCCTCTTGCAAGTAGGATTTTTCTATTTTACATATAACTTTTATATTTTTCATTCACAGAATTACACTAGTAGTATAAAACTGAAAACTCTTTCCACTATACAAGAAGGGGAGAATTTACACACTCTTCATCTCATCACTGTTTCTTCACAATGTCCAGGTGACTATAAAAATACATATTTCTTTCTGTAGGCGTTTAGACTTCAGGACATTTCCCAGTGTAATTTTATGCACACATATTTTGAGGTACCTTTTTAATGACTAACATGTCAAAGAGAAAAGGTGTACCTGTTGGCTCTCATCATGATGACCAGTCTACTTCCATAAATCACTAAATGTGATTAATCCATCCATCTGACTAATCTATTACTTTGATTATATACAATTTTCCTTGGAAAGCACAAAGATATAGCACTTATTACTCATATTTATACCGATTTAAAAATTATCTCCATGACTATTTTAATAAGTCAGCTGCCAAATAGTTTGCTGTAATGTAATTATGCTCTATTCTAGTTTAGCATTTACTTTTGTATACATTTCTATCAAGACAGTGATTCATTAGTAACAGATTAAGTAGTGAGATAATATTGGTAAATTGCATCATTCAGTAGGGACAGGATAAAAGAGAAAAATGCACTAAAGATGCAGAATTCAGACCTGATTAATATTAAATTTCAGACCAGAACTGGAGTTCAAATGCATGCTGGAGCTAAGCTCTGAACAGAAAAAGAGTATCTTACCTAAGTGTATCAAAAATCTCGAAGGTCATCTTAGGAAAGGTTCAGCTCATAATTACAAAACATCAAAAAATCCTATTATTTCCACTTTCTTGACCTAACACACCTCTTATTCATATGAACCAGCATCACACTACAGAATTAAGAATCACATCAATGTACCTGACTCTGGGAAACTGTATCCTTTAAAGTTTTTTTTACTCAATCAGAAAAAACATGAAAGCAGGATAGACCTGAAGTGGTTAAATAGAATTGAAATACCATTCTGCCCTGTTTTTCTGCCTTGGAAATGCCCTCTTCCAAATTCTGCTTGAGCACCCTGCCCTTAACAAAGTCCCGGAAATACAGAACTGAGGTTATAAGAACATCCTCATTTGCATCCCAGAACAGGCCTTAGAAGCTGCCATCACTCCTCCACTTTCAACTGAAAACATTGGCTTTTTCCTTGCCTCTCCCTCTGGAATATTTTAATTCTATAACTATGTTATTTAACTTGGTAAAGCATTTGTTTGGGGAAGTACATGGAATGAAAGACTTTATAGAAGTTAACATTCTATCTTATTGCCTCATACTTCTCTGAATAGATAATATCATTGACACAATTGGCTGGACAAAAAAAAAGTCATGAGAATTGAAGATGTGTGGGCACTGAAATATTTCAAGAATTGAATAATGCTTTCCTTTCTCTGTTTAGTCTGACAGACAACAATGTGTCTTGAACACTTTGGGACTGAATGATGGAGAAGATGAAAAAGACATTTGAGAAATGCCTTTCTTATTTCAAATGCTTCACTTTGCCTTTCAAGAGTGTGCCCAAAATGGGCATAATGTTTCTTTTACTAAGAGCAATGTATAAGCCACGTAAATAGTCCTAGTTACAATCTAGTTCCATCCTTCCTGCCCCACAAATAATGACTGCAAGTTTAAACTGGTCTTTGGTTCTGCAGAAAATGCTATTTTATTGTAACTTCTAATTGTGAATTACAATTATATTTGTAATTGGAGAAGTCTGTGGTTTTTCTTAGCATGAGGAAATCTCTAGCATTTCTAGTAGCCAAAAACCTTCAGGCTTCTAGGAAATGTCCAGATTTCTTTAACAATGCAAGCTAGGCCAGAATATTAAACTCCTCCTTGAATGGAGACAGCAAGATCCTGCTCACAACAGAGAAGAGTTTGCCAGTGTAATTTTCTCAAAGCTGAACTCTTAATTTTGTAGAAGTTAATGAAATAGGAAGATAAAAATGTTATTCATATTTGTTTGTTGCAGGTTTGGTCTTCCAGTGCAGACCATGTTCTTACTGTGGGCAGTAGGAGTACATGGTCCCTTCAGTGCCTGGGAACTCAGCAGCAGCAGCAGTCTGCAGCACCTCATGCACCAGCTTTCTTCCACAGACCACCTGCAAAGTGAACCAAGAGTAGAAGGTGTGGGTCTTTTCCTCACTCATTGAAGATAACAGGGAAGCAGCCAAAATGACACACAAAAATGACATTTTACCAGCTGAAAATACAGCAACAATGGCTGGAGATCAATCACTGATGGACGTACTAGATTAGGATCTCTATCCTGTGTAACCAATTAGCCACCTACTTTATAGCTTTTTTAGCATTACATTATACATCTTTTATCATGTTCTATCTAAAGATAACACACTAGACTATAAAAGTGATTTGTGTAATCATGTGTGCAAACTCAAAAAGACTGAAGGACTTTGAATTAGTTAAATCTCATATTTTTCATATATAATTTACCTGAGTCACACTAAAATTGATATCTCTGGTTTCTCACAAGCTCAAGAGTACAAACAAATGTTTTTGGAATACACATTTTCTATGCTGCCTCTAAAAGCATCTTCCCTGAGCTTGCAGATTCTGAATGAAATTGATACTTGCAGTGCCATCAGCTAGCCTAGACAGACCCAGATGGATGCTCTGAAGTCTCATAGTCCAGAAAACCTTCAGGGATACCCCATGAGAGGGAATCTGGAAGTCGAGAGACTGTCTGAAATCAAGGACTCTGGCTATCTGAAATCAAGGACTTTCAGACATATCATAGTCAATTTTAAGGAAAATTCTCTGTAAAGCAGGCAAATTTTAAGATTAAGAAGTGGGAAGTGCCTGGAAAAATATGTGAATTTAAATTTCCGAACAAACATATTTTGACCTTGATAGGTCATTTATTATGCTGCAGAGAAGAACTTGGTGATATTGGTGAATAAGAAACAGGACACAAGCAAACAGTGTGCATTGCAGGCCAGAAAGCCAACCATATCCTGGACTGCAACAAAGGAATCCTGACCAGAGGGCGAGGGAAGTGATTCTGTCTCTCTATTCCACTCTCATGAGACCCCACCTGGAGTGCTGCATCCAGCTCTGGATCCTCGGCACAGGAAAGATGTGCAATCTGCTGCACAAGTTGGAGAAAGTCCAGAGGAAGGCCACAAAAATGAAGCACCTCTCTTGTGAGGATGGGCTGGAAGAGTTGGGGGTTGAGAAGACCTTACTGCAGTCTTTCAGTACTTAAAGGGGGTTTATAAGAAAGATGAGGACAGCTTTCGGGTAAGGCCTGTTGCAGTGGGGTTTTAAACTAAAAGATGGTAAATTCAGACTAGATATAAAGAAGAATTTCTTTATGAGAGTGGTGAAACCCTGGAGCAGGTTGCCCAGAGAAATTGTGGATGCCCCGTTCCTGGAATCGAGGTCAGGTTGGAAAGGGTTTATTTCAGAGAAAGTTGGCCTAGGTGACCTTTAAACGTCCCTTCCAACCCCTGCTATCCTGTGATTCTACACTCTTAGCAGACCTTCCACATCAAAAATGCTACAGAAGCCAAAAATGCTACGAGTTATTTTAAGAATCCACCTTCAGTCTGGCTAAGACTAATTTCCTAACACCCTACAATATATCTCAAGGATGTAACTATTTCACAATACCTTTTTTTGTAAAAGTGGCAGCACTGTGTTTGCAACAGCTACATGGAAACACGCATCACCTTGCTTGAGAGATGTCTGAAAAAACAGCTGTTTTTCCTTTGCAGTGCAGCATGAAACAGGGACTGAGTCAAGTTATAGAAATTTTCCTTTCTAATAAAATTGAGGTTAGACATGGAAAGTTATCCCATGAACAAATGAGAGCTTGAAGCTTAATAGAAATATTTTGAAGAACTCAGGGAATTTGGCTACCCTATTCTTGAAGAAAAGTGACTAAAAATAAAATAATACAATTGTATTTTCTTATGACCCAATTTGTAATTGTTTTAAATTGCTTAAAAATCCATGGGTAAATCCTATTTTTAAACAAAGACATTTTTAAAAACTTTAGATAGTTGCAATATTTTAGACACTATTGTTATTTGCTCCATATGATCGGCTTTAAGTAGACTATACTTTGTTTTGATATGCCCAGGTACATTTCTGTCACCTTAAAAGCCATTATTGCAATCTTTATCTTTATCATTTCAGTAGCATTCATAGATTTTTATAAGAAATACAATGCTTTTATTTAAGGAACATTTTGTCCCCCCAGAAGGAAACAGTTTGCTTTAAGGCAGGGACTTATAAAACAAGAAATCTAACACTTTTTTTTCTGTCTGCTCCCCTAGCTCCAGAGCAAACCATGAAAGGACTGTGCCCTGGAACAGGGGAGACCCTACATACAGCTTGTGCTATAGTGGTGGCATAGGCCTGTCCAGTAGATCCAAAAAGCCTTTTCCAGATTTCCAGTGCTGTAATTCTTGGCTTCACAGTAGGAGCCTGAGACCCCTTCCAGCAGGGTGGCGAAGCCCAGTCAGGCTGCAGACCTTGAGTGTGCAGCCCTACCCTGGAAATGCTCCTGCAGCTTCCTAACCCAGAGCTGCAGATGCTGCCTGGCAGTGTTAAATCTGGCCAGGTTCAGAATCCAGGTCAGGCTCAAATTCTCTGAAAGTTTGTTAAAAATGAGACATTTTGGACAACATATTCAAGAGTCAACAAAAAGGCATTTTTAAAATAAATTCTTTTACTGTGCAATTCACAACAAATACCAACTGTGAGTTAGCTCATTACATAAACAGCAAGGGATTGAAATTTGGCTACCTTCAGTAACTTAATCTATTGCTCTTTCTAAGGAGAATATCAGTCTCTAGTGAGATGCTAATTAAGCTTCTTGTTTCTCTTGATACCTATGTGAGTGTTACCATATTGTCAGATTATTTGTTTAGTCACAAATAGATATTTTCACAAAAGCCTCTAACACAGGAAAATAAATATCCCCATTTTGAAGCCAAAGTATAAAACACTGGCTGTAATGTACATGGTTGGTAAAGGGTATTTGTGGATGCACCAGAGCATTAACCTGATTTTTGAGCTCCTACTCCAATCTGCTTTGCTGACCTTAGAACTTCTGCTTTCATCTTTTTTTCCCCTTAATGCAACTGTAGAGTCCCAATGTCTTTCAGCTGCATCTATTTAATTATGAGTCAGCGTCCCAAAAGACGAACAAAGTGATTATACTGCAATGTGAATTTTCAGAATGTTTATCTGCTTATAGATACATGAATGAAAATAATGTTTGAGCATATAAATAGAAAATTAGAGCTTTATTGTGGCTTCTTTGAATGCCTGGAATGCATCTCAGAAGACAGAAACAAAAAAAGGCTTTATTCCAGCTGATAAGTGTTTGCTCTCTCAAATCTTAAATCCATGGCAGAGAAGGCTTGAAACAAGCCCACCAGCAGTGGCTAAATGTATTGATTTAACTTTTTTCTTCAATATAAGAATATTTTAAAAAATAATCCAAAACCAGCTTTTTAAGGTGTTGAATTAATCAGTATATAGATGAAAATAGGCAAGAATTGTGTGTTAAATGCTGAATTATTCTGAGAATTAATACTATATTTCTTTTTTTTTGCCAGAAATACTACATTTTTTTTCCTTTGCTAGCTGCATGTGGATTTTGAAATAGAGTCAATTCCTACAGAGCTGCATTTGAGGGTCAGAAAAATATAAACTATGGCCTCAGACCATCTTCTTGCATTACACAGTGATTCCCCAACAAGTGAAGAGCCACCTCGAGGGACTTTCCAGACCCTTTTACTGTGATTATGGGTTCAATTATCCCATACACCACTAGCAGTATCTCCAAAACCTAGAAAAGTTTATTGTCGTTCTTAGTTTGAGACGAGGTATATAGGGGACAACCAGAAAAGATAAAAAGCCAAAGTGCTGGGGTGGATCTGACATGACTTTGTAGGTATTTGCACTTTAGTAACTTCAGTAAAAGTTTAATTCCCAAATCTATTCACCCAAAGCCTTTTGGGGAGACAAGGACATCGTTGCCACATGTAGGGTGGAAGTGTTTATGGAGCTCCAGCCACACCCCTCCTCAGTGACCCTCAGTGCTTCACTTGCCTTCAATGCAGACAGGACATTTAGAAGCAGAACCTTTTGTTCTAGGAGAGGAAGGGCTACAGTAAGTCCTAATCCTTTGTTTTTGGCATCACAAGAGTATCCACAGCAACTGAATGTGATGTGATACAGAAAGGAATGTGACTTCAAGTGCCAGCAGCTGGTGAATGCCTGAGGTGCAAAAATCGTGTTGTCATGTGGATACCCCCAGCAATGTCATATGCATGAAGGAAATGAAATACACACATCTGAAATATGCACTGAAAAAGGCTGGGTTTTGGCAAATGTCATTTCTGCCTCAGGCTTCGGCCTTTAATCACTTTAGTCACCGTAAAAAGAGTTCGAGAGAGCCAAAGATGGCAACTAAGTCCTCAAGGCACCTCTGTCAGTCACTGGATGGCTATTTATTTAAAATAATATATTTCAACAGGAAATATAAGTAACTACATCAAATTTCTGCATTTCTCATTATGTTTTCAGAGTTCATTTATTATCTGTGTTGAATAAACAATGCAGATGAGAAAAACAAGGATAAACCCAAAGTGTGGAGAGCAGTAAACTGCTTACAAGTTGGCCCTAGAACTTTGGATTTGGGAACGTTCTTTTCCTAGACTCACCTCAGATTTCCCTTAAGAGTATGACAAAGACCTTTTTGTTGTGTCTTTAGAATACCTAGCACAATGGGGCCCTGATCCATGACTGCAGCCTCTGGGCATTGCCACAGTACAAACAAATAACAATAGCTTGCAGCCAAAGACATTGCTGAGAATTGCTTAGTAGGCAATCAAGCTTCTTATAGAAGTGTGTGCTCTGAGCACTTGCTCAGTTCACAGAGCCTGGGTTTTCAGAGCACTCTTTGTTGAAAAAAGCAACTGTTGGAAATATCCTCTTGACCCTGAATCAGGGCCCTGAATTAGGGCCAAGAAGACAGAAGATATTAGAGCCACTTTTCTGTACATATTACATTACTTGAAGAGTCTTCCAGGATGTGAGTTTGGTGTGTGTTTGACCAAGGCCTGCTCCAATGTCCCAGCACTTATGTAAAACATCCATGGAACAAACACATAGTAGGAAATAATTACACTACACATCTACCTATTTATGTAGTGCATAAAAGACACGACTGGGAAAAAAAAATCTGCCCTTTCAGGCACTGGGCTGGTACACTGAAAACATGTACCTGTTTCCTGGCTCTGGCACAGATATTTGCATGCCCTTTGGCAATTCTTATCTTTCTTTTCCTCCTTAAAACAAAAGGAAAACAAGAATACTTCTGCTGCTTCAAAGCACTCTCAAACTTGTAGATGCTGTGTGATGAAGCCAGGAAGATACCTAGAAATTTAGACAAATCCATCACTGAATTTGGGATGAGAACTCAAGTTATACAGAAAATAATTCTCGGGCTGCATTGCTTCCAGAGCATTTTTCCACCTAAATATGGATGGGTCTGGCTTCAAAAGTATTGCAGCCTTTCATTAATTCCCCAGCTCCACTGAATTTTGCATTTCTTGAATAGTTAGAAAACAGTGCCAGTTTTAATGTGTGCAGATTGTGTGAAAGCTGAGCAATAATCATGACATTTGAAAAATACAGTTGTCTTTTCATGTCTAGGTCCATTACCACAGGGAGAATATCCAACATATATTTTCCAGATCATTAGACATATTACACCAAGTGTAACACAAGTATTTAGTTAAATTTTATCAGTAAAGCTCCTTTCTGGAGTGCCTTCACTACTGAGTGTGAGCCAACACAGGCAGGGTAGGGCTGCACTCTGGTTCTTGCACTTCAGTTTTGTCAGTTTTTCATGTGAACAAAACTCTGTCTTGATATCAGATTTTAGACCATGACTCTTGTTTATTTCTATCCAGAACAAAGTCTGTAGACAAAGTCAATATATTTTATCAGATTAACTAGCAGCCAAGTTTGACACAGGTCATTCCTCATACCTCTTTTTTCATTCTCTGCCTTTGTAGGCCTCACCTGACTCAATAATTTCTTACAGACGAGAAAAGACTTCTCAGGAAAGTCATTCCCTTTGCCGCATCTGCCATGCACGGGGACAAAATGATGAAAACATGGCAAACATCACTTCCCTATGAAAGATCTGTAGAAATGCCAAGGTGCAAGTGGGCCAGACTGTCCAATAGTGCACACAGGCTCAGCTTTATGATGGGGTAGCACCATCCTTGCTCTAAGCACTGTTTTTCACTTTCTTGCACAAGAAATTTCTCACATGAAAATCTATGAGCCTTGTTTATTCTGTTTCCTCATACATCAAGAATTTCTTTAAAGCATATGGATATATACAAAACATTTTTTCCTCTCTTGCCAAAAAAGGCACCAAAGCTGTAGTTTTATTCCCAGCAGTTAGCTGTTTTCCCACCCATCCAGCAGTTCTTCCTGTCTCCCAACTATTTCTTTCACAATGGAGATATGTTGATTGATTTTTGGGGGGTATCTTGCCTTCCTCTGCAGTTCTTCCTGTCATTTCTGTTCTGCAGAGAACAATTCAGGTGTTTTCAGAATGTTAAGGCAGCACATGGGGACTTATCAGCAGAGATACATCCAATCACAAAGGCCATGGGTAGTGGTAGAAGTAGGGAGTTGCAGTGGTACTCCTCTTATGCAGGGAAGCTGCCCCACTGGAAACTTCTGGCAGCATTTGTGCCTCATACTAGAGGCAGGAGATAAAAAAGTTACAGGAAGAAAGTAAGGATCCAACACATCTCTTGAATATAGAATTGAAGGGAACTATGTCTTCCATATAGTCATAGGGGTAACAATTGGCACAAAATGCAGACATTTAGGGGGAGAATTAGAGTATAAGAGCAGCTTTAGCAGTTTAAAAGACACAGCACCGTTAATGATCTTTTTTCAGTCAGACCCAATTACAACTGTTTACAGAGTCCTTTCTCTTTCCCTCAGAAGCTTTGGCTGAGTTCCCATTATTTCCGGGACCAAACCCAATTATGCCACTGACCACAGCATTCTGACTGCTTATTGCAATTCCATGGCAAGGACAGGGAACTCCCAGAAACAAGAAAGGGATTGATTTGCTCCACTCTGTACCTGGAAACAGCTTCCAAAGCAACATGTTATGCCAAATAACTATGCCTCAGAGCAGCCAATTAATTTGTGCAATTCTAGATTACAACTTAGACTATTCCTTATCTTTTCTTTTTGAAAAGCTTTTTTTTCCAGGTAAAAAATATTGGCAGAGTTTTCCCTTGGCTGAAATTTCAGAGCTCTGTATTTTCATTAACACAGTGCTAGGAGACAATTAAAAGGTGGTGAGCTGGGGGGAAAGAGTGTTAGGGGTGAAGTAGGATATAACAGGTTAAACTTACAAAGCATTTGTACATACCAGGGAAACCGTCAGTTCTTAGAAAAACTCGTGTTATCCCAGGTCTGACCTATCTCAGCAAATGTGCTTACTCATACCGGCAAAAAAACGTGTTTGAAATGCACTGCAAGATGATTTATTGACATATTTCATACCATCATTTCAGTTTATATCAGCATTCAGACAGGCTGATCTCTTCTACTCAAGATTGTTATCAGCTTTACTGTCATTGTAGTGTACAAGATATTAGCAATCAAGGAAAAAACACACAGAACAGAATAGAAACTCTCCCTTGAAAAAAAAGTTGAGAGTCCTATGTGAATATAAGGCAGTTCAGAAAGTACAGAGCAAGCACAGCCGCATGTGACAGCTGCAGAAGGAATGCCCTGTGGAACAGATAGCATTTCAGGAGGGCTTAGTCACGACAAAGTGAGGTGAGAGCTGTAAGAACAAGCATTTCTAAGTGAGCCCCTTGGCAAACTCTGAAAAGAAGACACTTTGAGGGACTAGGTTATGAGAAATGAACTACTGGCTAAAATTAACCCAAGTATGTGCAAATCAGCATGAAAGTAATTTTAGTTTTTATGCAATGTATAAGAAACATGTAAAGGTCTTCGAGCACATAGGGCAAGTATGGGAACATTTGATAGCATTCAAGTCTTCAAATCAGATTAAAGAAAATGTCATCACACTGAACACGGATGCTTTTCAGGTGGGTGAAAAAATGGGCATTTGACAATTAATCGTATCAGGGACTTTTCTTCCAAATTTTACTGAGCTGAAGTTAACTTTGTGATTTACCTTACAAGGCACAGCACTTCAGAAACTATTACCATCACAAACATGATCAAGACTTCACAGTCAACTGCAGCATCTCATAATCTAGAGTCATCACACAATTCTGATTTTTCTCATCTTGAAAGCTGGTCTGACAAAGTTAAACACGAAGACAGAAGCAGACAATACATTCTCTTCCATGACTATGTCCCAAGAAAGTTTAAACTGTAACTGGAGTATGGAGTATGCATTATCTTCCACTGGGTTGTTTTGTTGTTTTTTTGTTTGTTTGTGTTTGTTTTTTGTTTTTTTTTTGGGGGGGGGGGGTCTGGGATTGTTTTTGGTTTTGTTTTGTTTTTTGGTTTTGGGGTTTTTTTGTTGTTGTTGTTTTGTTTTGTTTCTCATTAGTTAAATCTCATTTTACTCACTCAGCACCCACCTCCTATTTTTGTCTGCACACAGAAGCCAATACCCTGCACAGTCCTAGGTCTGGCCATCATAAAAGATTCAGCCCAGCCCAGCCCAGGATTCAGAGCTGAATTTCTTGGAAGTCTAGGCCTTGAAGGCCTAATGCTTCAACAATTAACCATTTTTTCCCAGAGATTAGGAAATCCTCTGAAGAACCCTAATCCAACTAAACACTTAAGTAGGTGCCCTACATTCAACACGAGTCTCCTTTGTTGAGTGGAACAAAGAAATACATAGGAGGGTATACTTCAAGGCCAGAAAGGAAACCTGAGAGATGAGGCAGGAATAAGGTACAAGATTCTGATTCCTACTTGCACATGAAAAGTATTCATTCACTACAAGTGTCTCAAATTACTTCATTAATAAGCAGCACTGAAAAGAAAATATATAAGTACACAATAACTTTCTATTGGCTCTTAGATTTAATTGGACTAGATCTCACAGAAATCTGGAAAGAACAAAGCCGGTCATTCTTTGATGAATTCTCGCCTTTTTCCAAAGAGAAGCTGCAGTTTGCATAAATAATAGGAATTATTTTCTCTGGCCTGATTTTGAGGATTTCTAGTAGGCACAGGAATATTGTCATCATTGTAATCAACAGTGACAGCAGCACATCAGTTCACTGGTAATATTACTAAGGTAGTGAGCTCCTATAGCCTAAAATACAGCACTGCTCACCTGGATGGGCTTGTGCATTCCACCATTACACAATATGTGGCCAAGTATTTTGTCACGTGGAAACTGCTTGAGATGGAAAAATATAAGTGCCTCTTCTCACAGCTGCAGAGAACTGAATATTACTCCCCTCTACAGCTGTTCCTAAGCAAAAATCAAGCTCTTCATGCTGTAACATTCCCCCAAGTGACTATCTGGAAGTGATAAGTCTTACCTGCTTTCTCCACATCTGCATTCCTATAATTTTCTCTGTCTGTGACCTGCCTTTCCTTGTCTTTCTGGTCTTATTTTTCATCACTCCTTTTTGCTTCAGTTAAAAGGAAAGAAATACACACATTTCCTTTCTTCAAGCTGAGCTTTTGCTTTTTGTGACCAGAGACTCTATGGCTAAAGCAACATTCATGTGCCTCCATAGCTGCAAGGCCAAATACTTTGAAAGAATTTGAAAAGGAAAGACTAACTGTTGTGGTTTAGGAATGGTATTCTCCAATTTAGAGTTCTCAGTGAACACTCCAAACCATGCACTGCTCATTCACTCTCCACCTCCCCATCCTCTTCCCACTGTGGTGGGCTGGAGAGGAGAATTGGAGGCACAAAAGGTAAAGATCACAGGTTGAGTTAAGAGTAATTGACTGGAAACATCAATGAGATACAAAAACAATCAGTCACAGCACAAATATTAATAACAGAGTGTACAAGAGAGGCAAACAATTAACACACGAGTGCTCACTAGATGGAAATTGGCAGTACCCAACTGCTCTGCCATGCTTCCTGAGTGGAAGGGACCCCTTCCCAGCCACCCCCTGCACATGGGGTGAGGTTGTATAGAATAGCCTCATGGTCCTAGCCATGCCTCCTGGCTACTGCAAAAATTAACTTTGTCCTGGTTGGAACCAGGACACAGATGAAGAGGAGATGCATCTTTCCAACTCAAGGGCAGTGGTAATTAGTTCACAGACTGATACTAGCAGTGTCAATTCCTTTATGTACCTTCTGTTCTTTAGACAGTATTATAAAATTGTGGATGTTGCTAATAGCTATGGCTTTTTTTTTTTTTTTGTCTAGGTCACTATATTTTAGTGATGTTTACCCCTAACTTTATCTCTCATCCATTGCTCTAGTGCTGTTTTACTGGTCTCCTTTAAGGAACACCTTCTAATACCACACTATTTCTTCCCTGTCTGCCCTCCTTGTCCCTGCAGCTTCTTGAGTCTATTTACTTTACACAGTTAAAACCAAGCACAAGCATTTCTATGTTTCTGATGGTTATATTCCATTCTGTTTGCATTTCTGCTTTTCAGAAGCCTTACGAATCTGTTAAGAGGCAAATTTTTGAGGCCAATATCAGGCATGTTCTCAGCTGATCATGGCATTTCAGGTCAGAAATATAAGAATTCATTTAAAAGACCAGTTCTCACATTAATTCACCTTCATAATAAAGCCCTGAGGCTATGAAAGACCACAAAACCAAATACTAATTCAATATGAGACAATGGGTCACTTCAGGTTTAGTGACTATTAAGATACTATATTTATTCTTCAAACCCCCATACATACACTGGAACTTGTTTTTCATGTACACTGTAGAATTTGTATTGTATGTGTTGAAAGACTTTTTTTTTCTTCCTGGTAGTAGGGAATCTGTGTTATTTGCACATTGCAAAACTTGTTCCACAGGTATGTTGTGAAATTTTATTGGGTATTTCACAGTTTGTGATTGAAGTCATGTAAAAGTTGTCCAGCTCAGCTTTGTGTTTTACTGATTTATGAGTACTGCATAAATGTGATTTGTTGCTTGGTTTTCCTGGGATGCAAGGCTAATACTACCGTTTAAAAAGTCAACACTATCTTACACTTTCCTTTATAACCCTGCAAGAATTGTTAAAACACAAACTGTCTATCTGTGTGTATTCTTTAGCATGGAATAGAGTAGCATTCAACCCTAGTTGTCTTAAATAGGTGTTTATGAAATTGAATTTACTAGAAATAGAATTCCCACTTGCTTTTCTAGAAATATGTGGGGTTTTTTAATACTATTGATGGGGTAACCCCAGTAACCCCATGGTCTGGTTACCACGCGTTTTGAATAGGCAGCGACCACTGCGTTGGTGAGTTTCACACAGCAAACTGACATGTATTGTATCTGAGTGTACAGCCCAGGGTACTAGAAATGCTGCTAAGGATCCTCAGTGAAAGAGGAAGCATCTATTCCTCTTCAGGAACATTTAGGCCTATACACAGTAAATCATGCCAACCATTTCTAAGCACCCCCTGCTTCCTTTCTCTTTGTATGTGACAAAAGTGCTCGTTTTCTTACTTACGAAAACTTGGACCATTCTGTAGTTGAAGGTGAAATGTGTCTAAGAACAGTAGGATTATTAAAAGTGACAAGAGGGAGCCACTATGCAACTTAAAGGAACCTGTCTAAATTATTTGTCTTTGTCTCTATTTTTGTGTGTGAAAAAGAGTAAGACATGATGTACCCACCCATCCCTTTTTTTTGCAGTTCCAAGCAAGTCTAAGTTCTAGGCAATTAAAATCTCTTAGCTTTATTTTGAAATTACCACACATTCAATTTTTTTGTGCTAAATCATTTCAGTGATTGAATTAAGAGCCTTTTCAGTTTCATAGGCTGCTACACCTCTAGTCAAAGTATACCAGACCTAGTATAATTGTCTCCCTTTCACCATTTCATTTAAAGAACTGTGCTTGTAACAGAGCCATTTTACCATGCTCATACTCTAACTGCAGTCCATTATTGTTAGTATCTGGATCACTTTACAAATGCAAACTATTACAATTATTCATGTCTGAAATGATTTCTACATTTCTCAGTCTCAGCTGGAGCCAAACAGGAGCACCAAAATACTACAGGAAATGTTTTCTTTGTAGTATATTTGGGTATACACCAAAAACTTAATTTTAGGAGCATTACACTGTTCATAAAGCAGGCAAGCTATTGTATTCTCCTTCAGCAAAAAAGAGCTGGAGTTTCCTTGAGATTTGTCTGCTTCTTCGCTACTGACAAAAAGTTAATTTACATGAGGGAAAAAATGAATGTCTGTCTAAACTGGCTCCCCTTCCAGAAATTAGTAAGTATTTTATCTTACATTTATCAATTTTCCTATAACAGATCTCCCTGAATAAATTTGAGAGAAGGTTCAAAAGAGGCAAGCAAAACCAGACATCACTTCTGTGGCATTCTGGTATCTCCACCGCACTGGCACCACAGTAGGTCTGGTCTTTGCCAAGCATTTAGAAAAGCATTGAGATTGGACCTCAGCTTAGGAAAGTGTTCCCCACTCAGCTGTGGAAGAGAGGGAAGGATGGCCACTACCTGCAAGCACTAATTTGCAATCATGAACATACCTTGTTTTATGATTTCAAAAAGCTAACTCTGAACGGCAAAATTTCTTTCCTTTTATCACCAGCCTTCAAGTTTCCACTTCTAGGGAAGCAGTGGCAGCCAGCCATGCATCCAGAAACCTCGCGCTGTCCTAGGCTATGCCAGGTCACAGCAGGCAGGAAACCATGCTGGGCTGTCTGAACCATGACTGCTTCAGGTCAGTGGGTATTTGACTTGCACATACCTGAAGTAATGTGTGCAGCATTACAATCACCCTTCTCAAATGAGTGTGTTTTTTTCCTCCACATGCACGCATTCCCAGAGGGACCAAGCCTTTTTCTCAGTATGTACATAAGATCTGCTGCCAATACACGAAAGATGATGAGCAAGAAGATATTATTGCTTAGTTTCAACAGAAGAAACTATTGTTTAGTCAGCAAATGGATAATTATCTTCTAATTAATCAAAGTGACCTTGAATCTGAAGAGGATTCTCTTTAGAAGAGAAAAGTGTTGGAAATAGAGTCAACTTCCTCCCCACCCAAACTTTTCTGTTTTTCTCAGACTGAACCAGAAATAATTCCTTTTGAAAGTTCAGAAATAGTTGATGAACTCTTGCTTCTTCCAGCTCTGCAGTGTTGCCTCTGCACTTCTGGGTTCCAGATAAATCTTGAAGTAAATGTCAAATAATGGTCGCATGGCATTTTGGCAGGAACCTCTGGAAACCTCACAAAACAGCTTTTTCCAGACTCAAAGCTGATTTTAAGAGAGCATAACTTCAGCTATTTAAGAAATACATTCTTTCTGTCAGAAAACTTACTTTTTCCTGTGCCAGTAGGCGTGATTAAAAACCATTTAATTAAAAAAGCCATGAAAGAAATATAGAAAAATCAAGTAAAAAGATTTATGGAGACAGCTCTGAGGTAACAATGCTACATCTGAGTCTAGTTCAATATGGAGGACATTCAGATACAGATATACAGCCTTTGTTGGAGTCTTACTTCCAGTGTGAATCTCAAACAAAGAATCTTTACAATTGTCCGTATACCCCTAGTTAATGTATTAGTCTAGCTGTGTATAACATATATATTAGCATATATATCATATACATATTAGATACCATAACATATATATTGTCAGCACATACATAAAATTAAGTTTCTGTCACATCAGAATCTACTTTCACATGCAAAGCCAGCTTTAAAAACCAAGTATTTACAAGGAGGTTGTCTCATGGGGTGACAGAGAGCACTTTTAGCTGGAATAAAGGGGCCACAGCTTTTGTAGTAAAAGAGACAGTTGTGTAGCAATAAAAGTCTTCTAGAGTGGCAGGGGCCTCATGTCATGCTATCTGCTGTCTACTGACCACAGTGCCTGGCCCTCATTCCCTTGGACAGGGAACAAAGACATGTTGATGATAGCTCACTTTGCTCATTAATCTTCTAGGTGATATAGGCATTTATGTTCTCTGTGCCTCATGTTACCATGTGTAAATTCAGCATGATATAAATGTATTTATTTCTAAAAATCTGAAAACCTCCACATTTATATATATATGCTGGGACTACATGTATTTTTACACTGAAAAACCATGAGCATGTTGGGTTTTACTGATCACCACTATTAATTTTGCTAAGTGAAAATCAAATTCTGCAAAGTGTATTTTGATATGTACAGTGCCTTGATTTTCCACTAATTTCAATACTCATTGTCTGTTGTTACTGCTCCAGAACTAAAACAGCTCTTAAAATCATGGCTTTTTTAAAATCCAGGAGAGTTTGGTCTGGCTCAGTGCTTAATAAACATCCTTTTCTGGTAAGATCTGATTGGTTTTTCCCAAAATTTTTCCATTGCTTTATTTCTGAGTATTTAAACACATGTAGATTGATTTGACCCTACTTCTTACAGAGTCCCTAAATGTTATGCAACAGTAACACAAATCAATATCAAAGCTGTGTTCTGTGACACTGAACATTCATTCTTTCACTATATTTGTACAAAATTCTACCACAGAAAGTCTGAGCAAGAGGAAAGCATTTGCTTATCCCTGGCAAAGGGTCCTACATGGCACCACTTTGGAGCAGCACCACAACTCTTTTTACAGTCACCAAACAAATCCTTCCCAAATGAAAATCACTGCAGTGCTGCAGGACCTGACACACTGATCTCTAACCACAGGTGATGCTGGGGAACAGAATTCATTTTGTCTTCTCACAGGGGTGTGTTCCCAAGTAAGAGCCCTCCTGACCTATACATAAGAAAGATAGAAAACTTAAATCAAAATCACATTTCACTGGCAAATAAGTGGATTCAAATTTTTTTAAGCCATGCAAAGCAAAATTGCAAGGCATGTTTACAGGAACCTGGATGCCAGCTTAGATTTCCAAGTTTCATATTCAGATGTTTGATCCAATTTTCAAAAAACGTTCACATGATGAAATGTTCAAAAGAATAAACCAGCTTTTCCAAAGGTGAAACAAGACAAAGCCATCTGTGCCTTCATAGCCCTTGTCAGGGCTAAATGTACATGAGGAAATGCAGATGAGTGACTTAAAAGCATATTTGCTTCCATATATAACATACAAACAGTATGTTTGGCAGAAGGCTGACATTAAGGATCATGAAGGACATATCCCAAAATGCACCAGGGAGAGACTGCAGAAAGATCCTAAGGACCCTTATAATAAATAAGACATTAAGCAGATTCAATGTCTACAGCTTGCTGATGAAGGCTGCTGAAATCATTATTCATGCTGGAAGTTCACCTAAAAATAATCTTCTACATACAGTGTTTGCAGAGAAGGCAGAGGTGCCTGGATAAAAATAGGTACTGTAAAATTCTCTACAGGTATGTAACTCTTTAATCTCCTCAGCAAAATGTAAATTATGCTATATAATCACAAAAATGCATGTGCACATACACGTAAGCACACAAACAACCTTCCAATTCCAAGAAGCGGGTGAGTTGATTCACCCTCCTACTGGGGAAACAAGCATACTCGTGCTTCAATCTTTTCCTGTGGGAAGGTGTCCTGGTTCCAGCCAGGACAGAGTTAATTTTTTGAAGTAGTCAGAAGGAGCTATGGCCAGGACATGGAGGTTATCCTGTACCACCTCACATCATTGCTGGGTGGGGAAAAGGGGCCTCTTCAGAGAAGGAGTTCCTGCCAGTGGAGTCAGCATGGAGGGAGAGGTTAGGGTAACGCTGGTTCCAAAGCATAGGGAGAGGCTGGGGTAACACTCGTTCCAAAGCAGAGGGAGAGGTTGGGGTAACACTGGTTCCAAAACAGAGGGAGATGCTGGGGTAATGCTGGTTCTGAGCTGGAGGGAGTGGTGGGGCTGGCGTGGCAGAGGGAGCAGACAGGTGTTGTCTATTGTTGGGAGTTTCTGGGATGAGCAATAATGTTTCTTTTCTTTTACCCTCTGTTTTGTTTCTGTTACTGTTCGTTTTCTTATCTCACTGCTGTTTCTAGTAAATTGTTCTTATCTCAACCCATGACCTTTATCTTTTGTGCCTCCAATTCTCCTCTCCATTCTGCTACAGAGGAGGTTGAGGGGAAGGGTGGAAGGAGAGAGGCGTGTGGCTTGGAGCGATTGCAGGGGAAATACTGCATTGGAGAATACCATTCCTAAACCATGACAGGAAGAAAAGAGAACTGTTCATCATGAGTGCCCAGCACAGCTGGAAGGGGCAGCTTGTGTCCTAGACAGCCATAGAAGAAGGCTCTGTTCTCCTCTCCTGGCAAAGGGTCACTGTAACCCCCAGGCTGTCGTGACCTTCTGTTCCTAGCGAGGCATAATGACCAAAGGTCAGTTTCCCCGTCCTCAACCCTCCCCAGAATGACAAAGGGGATATTCCTACCATTCCCCTCAACCCAAAATTATTTACTGTAATTTTCCCTTTTTTACTAATCCATCTCTTCCCCTAGATGAACCCTTAAGTGATGTAAAAAGGTTATGACATGAAGCTACAGACGCCTTTGGTAAATCCTTCTCTTTTGTTGTCTTAAGCCCATATGGGCCATCGGTGACAATCCAGTGTAGTCATTTAGTTGACTCTTCCATCTCTCTTTACAGTGAATTGCTGACAAGACTTGCTTTTGCAAAAGGAGACTAAATAAAGACAAAATATCCTAAAAGCAGCAAGTCCCTAACAAAAAAAAAAAATTTAAAAAGTAAGCACCTTGGCTTCAGTTGCTGCAAAACTGCTGCCTGAATGTTTTTTCACTCAAAGCCCATGCAAAGCCAATGCTCTAAAACTGGAGTGTGGAAGGACAGTTCACTGCAAGTTATTTCTGCAGGCAGCCTAATTGCCTGAGCTAAGCAGGGACAATGCACGTGCCTGCCTGACTGCAGCGTACAAAACATGATCAGGAAGAACATTTGGTCAGGAATAAAATTTTGGCTACTTCTTGTGTCCACAGAAAAGAACAGAATTTGAGGACTTTGGTCCTGACCTCTGAGTCAATACCCATATGTGGCCTGAGCTGAAGCACCTCAGTTAAGTGATGAGATTTATTTTCTTTCTGGATGTGTGTGGGGGTGTGTTGGGGGTGGGAGTAGGAGGAGGGTGTCGCGTGCTTGCAAAGCACTGTAAGGAATGTTTGGAAATTCAGAGCATTGTTGCATTGACTTCGACAGTTAATCTGGAATTGGTTTTCTATTAAGATACAGTACATAACTCTCAGGCATGTTTGTATTTTCAAAAACTGTTTTCCTCAACTACACAGTAGTTATGCTTGTAAACTTTTTTCCCCCTCCCCCAAACAGAAGACAGAAGCTTAAACAATCTGATAATGACATGACTCCAGCCATTGGGGCCCCGGTGTTTGTCATTTAATCCACTTCTGTGTGGTGATTTCTATGGGAACTGTCTTTATGGCTAGCACCCCATTCTTAATAAAATGGACAGGACATTTACTCATTAGAGCATATTCCTTCAGAGAAACAGTGGGAGGAAAGAGATTAACAGATTATGTAACCAGAACCGATTAAAGGCAATATCCTAAATTATTTAAATCATAGGGCTCTTTGTCATTAGGATGATTGGGGCTGGGCTGCCAATCCAACTTTCCATTGCATTTTTCCTCTTCCATCCTCTTAAAGCAAGCATCCACATCAGAATATCCTCCTAGAGGTCTACTGGGCCTTTTCATATTGATCCAGGGAGCTATGCAGACTGCGTGAGTTGAGGGCATGATATAGTTCTGAGGCCATTCACATCCACATTAATTTTTTTCTATATATCTCCCTGCAGCTAACAAATTCAAATCACATCAGCCCTCGCTTTGCTAACAATGAAGCTTAAACTTCACAGCTGTTTAAGTGCACCGAGCATAAGCTAAGGACTTCTGACCCATGAGCCTATTGCACAGAACTGAAAGAGCACTGAGTCTTTTCAGGTCAGCAGAATGTGCTGACCCACACTGCACCATCATTCTTGCTCACACAAGTGCCATGGAAACATTGGCAACCAAAAGGAATTGAGGGTCTAGTTTCGTTTTTCAGTCCAAGCTCACCAGAAATCTCAGAGCTTCTTATACCTCAGAGCTTCTTACAGAAGAATTTCTATGCTGTGGGTGGTAAAAGTAGAAATTGTGGTGTTTGCCCCACCTTCTGATTGTTTATAAGGTTATAAAAAGTTGGCAGGTAGAAAAATGTCAGCAGGTGTGTCTGCCATTCAGACCTCATCATCCATGACTGCCTTGATCCATTTGAGCTGTTCCTCCTATGCTGGGAGTTTGAGGTTAGGAGCACTCCTAAATGACTCCATTTGTGTTCTACACTAGAACTGTGTTGGTCTCAGGTAATTTGTGCTCTCCTGTTCACTCATTAAAACCGTGCCTGTCTTGAATTACAAACTCCGCGAATAGTTTTGATATTTTCTTCATAAAAATATTTTCTTATTATGTACATGCTTTAGCAAGGAATTACTGTTTTTCCCTTCAGGCTCTGTAATGGCATATATTGTTTCCACAGCAACTTCTTGCCTGTTCTGCTACTCAGCCACACAGCAGAATTTGCATTAGGGCTCTTAGATTATAATTCTATTCTGTATCATTTTATGTAATCATGTAATTTATTTTTTTTAACATAGAGTTTTTGTAACAACGTAAATTAAACTCACAAAACTGTGTTTGGAAAAACTGTTCCCTACTTAGTAGCAGAGGAGTATTTATAATAGTTTTTTTCTGATTTTTTTCTATTACCTGTTCTATCAGTTTGAGTTACCTAACTTCCAGGGATGAACTGATCTGCAGATGTGAGTGTCAGTATTCAGGTGTTTTTCAAAAGGCATATTTACATTGGCTTAAGTTATAAGGAGATGGCAATTTAACTTTTCCCAAATAATGTGTTCTTTCAAGATATCTCAAGATAGGAACTCCACAGATACAATAGTTAACGATATCATTGTGGAAGTTGGTGCTTCATTCAACATCTGAACACATGGAAGAGAACAAGGAAGTTCTGGCAAAGAAAGATTAATCTACCTCTACTTCTATTACGCCATAGCTATTTAGCTGCAGAAAATTTCTGTTCAAGAGAAATCAAACTGGGATGGTGACTGCCATGAAATTCACTGTGAGAAGGACTAATAGAAGAAAACACTTTTCAAGAAAACAAGATTTATCCTGAGGCCTATTAAATTCTCTTCATAGTCCTGTTGTTGCTTCCCCTTATATCAATGAAATCACATTTCCTCAAAGTTACCTAAGGAACCCAATATATAGGGCAAAAAATACTTCATCCTGTAATATGTAATTACTGTGACATTGCAATGTTATATTTCACATTTGATTAAACTATTAATAGTAAAACATTTTTTATAAATCAGTATGTTTTTCAGCATCAAAACAGTAAAGGAGAGCCAAAACAACATTTCTTCTCCTTTTAGGTGAGCAAAAAGCACCTATGATGAATTATCTGCCTTTAAACTTAAAAAAAAATCTTGATTGCTACATTTTGACTATGTCTGTATTTTAGTACAAACACAAGAAACAACAGCAGAACAGAAATGAACCCTACAACTTTTCATCTGTAATCTCAAAATAAACTCAAGGAACTCAAGATACTATGTCATCTTGGCTACCATAACATAGTAAATAATGGGTTGGTCTTGCTCCCAAACAGGGTAATGATGGCATTTTGTTCTACTCCAGTGGGAAAAGAACAGGGATACACTCCACTAATTAATTGGTACAAGTCCTCCCATTTCAGGAGCTCATTAACTGTTCTTAGTCCTAAATGAGTTGGGCATTTCAGAAATATCCTTTCCTTTCACCTTTGTTAAACCTAGTAGCACTGTTAATACTTATTTCAGAGCTGATGAAACCCATTTAAAATGGCTTACTAAAACATGTGCTACCTTTCCTCAAAGCTAATGCTTATTGCTTGCCCGAGTCGAAAAATTGGCTTTCCATCAAAGACATTTCTTAAAATTTCTGTGTATTATTAAAACTTGTCCTTGTCCTGATGCATTTCATTAGGGAAATGTTTGACTGGCTCCAGATGCATGTGATAAAAATCCATGTGCATATAAACATTTTTATTTAAATACGGTGACTTTTAAAAGGTTGGCTGTAGAAGAATGTATTCAATCAAGTAGTTACCTTAGATGGGCACTGCTTAAACTCTCATTCACAGGCTGTGGGTGACATCAGACCCTATCACTTCACCAGCAGGAGGGATTTTTTCATTTTTAAAGTTTCAGGAGAAGAATGGTCTAATGGATGTAGTCACTACATCTAGGGACCAGTGAAGTCTTATGTCAGGTCAGCCACATGCTCTATGAACCATATTTGGTGCTCTTTTTACATGTGCCTATATTCCTGCAGCAAAAACGTAAGGAGAGTGTTGATGTTGCTAAAGTCAATGAAAAGACATAGGAGCTGCATAAAACAGGCACTGAACTAAGCATGTGCTCCTCTTTCTACATTCAGCAGCCTGAGACTGGAAAACAAGTCCAAGAGGGAAGGGAGAGCTCATGCATTCTTTCTCTTTTTCACTCTCTGTGGGTCTGACACTGTGCCAGGGAGCTTCGGTTCCTTCCAGGGGTGGGTTCCTCACCATGTTCTCCACTTGGAGTTACTCAGAAGTGGTCCAGCTTAGATGAGCAGAGCACTGCTGAGCAGACAGTACCAAATTAATTAAAAATTGAATCTAATAGAACCACAGTGGCCAGAGCAGATTTCACCATGGCCACTCAGAGGATGACAGCACAGAGCCAAACTTCTTGGTCAGTGGGAGCCCCCAGTGTTGGTGCCAGGGCTGGACCATGGAGCTCAAACGAGGCTGCATGGCTGAGGAAGAGTGGTGCAGACAAACACATCCCAGTGGACTTCATTTTTAAACCTATTTGGGTTTACAAGTGGATTTTAAGAGGCTCAGGGTTGCTCTGTGACAGTTTTCAGCTTCATTTCAGATAGTTGCAGCTGAGAACCTTGAAGCTGGCCAAATTTCCAGTGAAACTATTTGTTAGTTTTCAGTTTATCACACAGATGCTATACATGGTTATCATGTTTCTTGTGGGTTTTTGTTTTCCTCCACACTCCATAAAAATATTTTATATTTATTCCAGAATGTTTGCAATGCCTGAATGTTTGCAAGCCGAGAAGAGTAATCTTCAAAATGTGACATAAGAACTTATGCTTCTATTTATTTAACTCATTAAAAAAATCCCTGGCTTTTGCTCAAGCCATAAATGTTTCTCTCAAGGAAGGATTTATAGGACTCAAACCCAACACATTTTGCAGCTACTGACACCTACAGAAACCTACACATAGTTCTTGTAGGATACATTATTTAGCAGTTATTGTGTTTTATGACTTCTGACTTGGCACACTGTCTTTTGTATATTTTACTGTCCAAATAAATGAAAGTGTAGGGACTATGGGAAGCAGCATTAGGGATGTGAATAGGATCCAGAACCTTCAAGAACTAAGACACAAAGACATCAGTGTCTCAGACTGTGTGGGCAGAGTGTGACAGATGAGATTCCATCTGTAAAAGGTGACACAGAACTTGGGCAGAATGGCAGGAAGCAGAATACCAGGCAGGTTCTGGTGGAGAAGTAAAAGGTAAAGAAAAGGCTACACTGGAGAATGGATTATAATAGAGCCTTTGGATACTGGCCATAATCTGAACAGTCAGTTCAAGAGAGTCAAGTTGAACCGGTTCAAGCACAGATTACAGAGCACAAAGTCAAAAAGGAAGAGTGCTTAATGCTCTGCAAACAGATACCACTATCCTTCCTTGGGAGCTAACAGAGAATTTAAGACAGAAAATATAGTTCAGGCCTATCCAGTAGTTGTTGATACTTTCAACTATAAATAAATGAAGTAGAGCTGTTAGAGAAAATGTTTCAGAAGTAAGTGAAAAGAAATTTTACTGCACTTGTGTACATTATTTACACGTATGAGATTTCTGGTCTGATCTTACCTCAGCCATAACCCATGCCAAGGGAGCACATGCCGTATATGATGGTTTGCTTTTGTGTTCCTAGCAAATTCCAAGCTCCTCTTCAGATCAAGAGCAACCTGGGCATGGGAAAAACACAGGACTGGATCTGTGCTTGCAAACTATGCAGGGCCATGTTGATCACAAGTGTATTAATTCACAAAGTGGAGGGAGAATAAATAACACAGGACACAGACTCGAACAATTTTTCTTTGTTCCATACAAAGTCAAGTTTGTTCTAATTTGGGTAACATTCTTCAATGTACAGCAATAAAGGAGACCTCTGAGCCATTTCACACCACTGTATTCCTCCTTCTCAACTAAATCAGCTGTTATGAACATTTGTCTGTAAGATGGGTAATGATGGAAAAAGAGTCAAAAATATTATCAAAGGAAGGGGGAAACTGTCAGCTGTAGCATGGCTGATAAAGTTATTTTTCAGGTGCTTAGAAGAGCCAAAGATGTGCTCTGATGCATTTTAATACATAGTAGAGACCTATTTTATAGCCTAATCGAATCTGATGGAGTTATTCAGCTTAGTTTGGGCCAGACACAATAGCATATCTCATGGAAAGCAGCATCTGGCTCAATATGATAGAACTCCCACCATAACAAATAATTTAATGAATGCTCACCACTCCCAGAGGTGCTTAAATTACATAAGCGGATTAAAACACATTTAAGCCTGTTAGTGTGCCAGTCCTGAAACACTATTACAAACCAGCTGAAAATTCTGCAAAAGTACAGCTTCTCAGATGCCAGAGTTCTGATTGTGCCATTTTTTTCTGATTTCAGCATCCCATTTTTGTTGCCTGGAGCACTGTGTGCTTCTAGCAGGGAGAGCTTATGCTGAGGCAGAGATCTTCTGCATTACTTTTCCACCCATTTATAAAATGGTCTTCATAAAGAGTGAGCCAGACTGTCAGCTGATGCACAGATTAGCACTGATACCAGCTGGAACCTTTCCTGTTCACACCATGTGAGAACAGGGTGGTCCATTTCTTCTGATACTTTGAAAATATTTTCTCCTTTACCACAGTTCAACAAATCTCTACTGAAATTATCACTATCACTTTTTTGCCTCACTACTGTTAGTTTCACAGCATCTTTAAAGTAAGAAGGATATAAGCTACCACCTCCTTCGTGGCAAAGTAGCCTGGGGAAGAGGTAGATCAAGTGGCTTGATCTAAAAATAAATAAATAAATAAATAAATATCAACCTTACATCTGAGAACAGACCCGGTGATAAAATTGTAACAACAATGTAACTATACCTCTTTGATACTAGGTTTTTGTCTCTGACTAGGTCTATGGTGGTTTTTGAGTGCACCCCTCACAGAGGCCATAAGCTATATACGTCCAAGCTTCCTTTGCTACAACCAGCAGCTGTTGCATACTTTACTCTTACCCTAAATGGTCTCCTAGGCTGCCACTTTAGACATGTGTCCAACTTCCCAATCATCCTTGCTGCCTTCTATTGCTTGTTTACATTGCATAAATACCACACTCCTTCCCAGCCCCAAATCTAGCTCTAAAAGCACTTTACAACCCATGAAGGCTAATTTCATCTCACATCTGGCTGGACACATAAAGGAGAAACCTACAGAGAATGTGTGATATGAACAATTTCCCTAAATATAATTCATAGAAGAATTGAAAGAGAGAAGCAAAACAACCTTTCCTATAAAAGTGTGTTTTATTGGATAGCGCAATGTGAAGAAGGAAAAAGATGTCAAAGGAAAAGATGAAGAAGATGAAGCAGTTGCATAAAACATGCTATTGCTACTGCTTCTACATGAAACAGGTGTCACACCTCTTCTATTACAACCCTCTCATCAGCTTTATTTTCTCCCACAGTGCTTTCCTGTAAGCAATAGAAAATCAGGAGAGTCACAGAAAGTTCTAGAAATGCTTGAACTTTTCTAGTTTGAGCCATCCATGCACATTTCTAAATGTGTATTAGCACCATTTATCTGTAGTTCAACTCTTGCTGATTCATATGGCAACATTAGAAGCCAAAAGGAAAACAGTATCATCTCCAGTCACTCTTTTTATGTTGTGCCTGGATTTGGCAAACTGGCAGAGAGAGAAAATATCTGAGGGACAGAAATTTCCAGGAAATCTTTCCTACATGTAACTCTAGTACCATCAAGATCAGTAAGGATAAAGTGTACTGATTCTCAGTCCTTCACTACTTTGAATTTTAAAAAATTTGCATTAAGGGAACAGAATTAAAGAAATTTAACACGGTGAAAAGACACTTCCCATCTATCCTCTTGTCCAGCATGGAGAAGACAAGACTAAAGGGAGACCTCATTGCAGTTACAGCTTCCTCAAGGGGGGAAGAGGATCTCTGCTCTCTCGTGAGCAGTTACAGGACCCAAGAGAATAGCATGAAACTGAGTTGGGGAGGTTTACGTTGGTTATTAGGAAAAGGTTCTTCACCCAGAGGGTGGTTGGGCACTGGAATAGGCTCCCCAGGGAAGTGGTCACAGCACCAAGACTGACAGAGCTCAAGAGACATTTGGACAATTTGGGCACATGGTGTGGTTCTTGGAGCTGTTCTGTGCAGGCCCAGGAGTTGGACTCAATGATCTTTGTGGGTCCTTTCCACATCAGGATATTCTGTGGTTCTGATTTGTCAGCTTGTTCAGAAGTCAGCAATTCCATGTCTCACCAAGAGTTGGAAAGAATTTAGTGACGAATTGTCTCAACTTCAATAGTATCTATGGGGCTTAAGGCTATAACATATCATGAGATTTTCAGGATTTAGAACTAGATGAAGTGCACCTATGAATAACGAAGGCATTCTGATTTACATAAACTAGAAAAAAAATACTAAAGAAGGGGTATAAAACTGGAACAACCTTCACGTGAAAGAGGGTCAAGAGGGTCTACTAAACCTCCATAGGCTGTCTGAACAGGTCACAAGGTTGGTGCTCAGATTGGGTGCCTGATGGAATAAGTTCTCAAAGTGAGAATTCAGATTGAGAACTGAGGGTCATTTTGCCATGCCCTGTCTCCTACCCACTCTTCTGCCCAGTCACTGCAACTATCAGTGTGTATAAGACCTTGTTATGGCCCGTCTTTGCCTCTTCCTACGCAAAATCTGAGGCACATGGACATGAATTGGACAGAAGCAGTAGTATTGTATGAGGAATGTGAGCTTCCTGAGGTGTCTATTAAGAAACCTAAATGAAAATTACTCTCACTTTGCTGCATCTCTTACTCCTTTCTCTCTATGAAACTCTTGATTTATAAATGTCCTTACTGGAAAGTGTATATGAAATACTGGGGGAATGCAAAGGAGAAGCTTTTCCCAACAGATAATACATCCAGTTTTTCAATATGTTTTTTCAAGCACATATTGGAAAATACCCGAGATGGATTGCTGTGAAGTCTGCAAAGCATCCATTCAGCTCCTATAATTCTACTGATAACTAGAGGGTTAACATTTATGCATTATTATTTCAGCAGATTGCCAAAGACCAGGGAAGAAATCCAGTTCTGTATTCCAAAGCCACAATACTGAACAGTGGACTAAAGGCACAGAGATGTGACACGGCTGCTGCCTTTCTGTGAAGCCCCAGGCATTCAGAATTAACTTGACAGATCATTGTTTGAAATTTCACAATTGTTGTTATTGAGCAAGATGCAAAACTGTACTGAGTGGGGTGGGTGAAGAGACAGAGCATTAATTCTTTATTCATGTATCTGTCACAGACAAGTGGACACATGAAGATGGAAAGACGATACTGTGCTATTGAGAGAGGTAAACCATATAAATCTCTGAACCACTGGTGATTCCAAAGAGAGAGGATTAAGTCAGAACACTTCATTTTTCTAAATCTGCAATAAGAAGCTAGATTAACAGCTACCAAATACAGTCATCAGCAGAAGTTTGGTGCCTTGAACTTTGGGTATTTCATCACCTTAACAACTCATCATGAGCTCTGATATAATCTTGTAATAGACTGAAAAGTAAAGATGTTTACTTCCTAATCCTTCTAGAGACTCAATTTTCAGGCTCTCATCCAAGGCCTAATTTAAAGAGATGAAAACCACAATTTCTTTCCAGTTCTTTCTTAGATGCAAATTTTCTTTTCATTCTGATGTAATTTTGTTTGCTTGCTAGATGGAAATCCTTCCATATATTCCCCAATACTAGACCAGTTAAGCCTAACTTTCTATAGCTTTTCAGCAGACTAAGGATGGGACATTTTGTGAATTCTTTCACGTGTGAAATCTGCAGCATGACTGAAATCTCCTGCTGCTGTTTTAAAAAAACCACCACCCACATGGACAGGCTTAGATCCCCCAAAAAGCATCTGCAGCACTTTTTAAATGCAGTGTAATCTCTGCCAAAAGGAGGTGCACATATATTAATAAAATCACAACTAAGGTTGCTAGCACTGCTACTTCTAAATTAAGCCATTTTCATTTTACAGCCTTTTGAATAGCCAGACTCAGCATTTCTTACTGTGTGAGAGTAAAGCTGTGTGACACTGAGGCTGCTACCTCTTTGCTGCTCAACTATAAGTACTCACACTAGGGGTAAGAACACCTCCTGAAAAAACAACAAAATAGCACAAGAAACATTAACAGCACTGCATCTTTCCTGATGAGCAATCTTGGAAATGGGTATGGAAAAGGTCAAAATGCATTCCCTTGTATAGGTTTTTGAGGGCTGTATGTCTTGAAACATGTGTCTTATTTAGAGCTCTGTGCTCAGTTTCCTTCTCTGTGCACATGAACATATTCCTGAGGGACAAGAAAGATATAAAAAGGATTAAATCAGCCTATGAGATATTTTACCCTGTCTGTCCACAAAGCATTGCAGAAAGAGGGGCCTCAGCCCTTCCACCCATTTGTGTTGGCTACTGCATAGCCTTGTAAGTGACCAAATATTTTCACAGGAGAAACAGTTTTACACACCTTCCTTCCTAAAATTATTATAACAAATTGTTACAGCACCAGGAAGAGCCAATCTAAAGGCTAACAGAAGCCTGCAGTCGATGAGTTCACCTTGCATTTTAAGGGTACTTGTGGTGGCAGTTCTTCAGAGCTCTTTAGGTTTTTCCAGCTGGCGCCTGCACTGAGATCCCATTTTCCTGCAAATCTCATCATGATGCCTAGCACGGCCTGTGTTCTTGGCTGTCATCAAACATTTTGAAGGACCCTAGCAGACACAAACTTCTTAACCCAAGAAATCATGAAAGCAGTTTTTTGCTGTTACCTTATCTATAATTTAAATCTCTCCATATACCTCAAAGTTTCACAGGATTCTTTCCAATCCTTAGAAAATAATTTTTCTATACTCTAACTTTAGTTGCACATGGCTTGTTTGTGACTCACCAATCTTTTGCTCCACTGAAATATTCCTGCTTGGACATCATAGTTCAAGGTTGCATTCAGCTTAAATCCAGAGGATATATAAACCTGAGACTGAAGACACCTTTTCCATTTGTTTGCCTCAATACCAAGGTGGTGTCATGCTCTATGGCAGATTTAATATTAACCACTCATCTTAGTGCCAAAAAGCCTCTCCTGGAATTAGGGCTTTACTGGACAGTGCACTATGCAAGATGGACAGCCCTTGTCCAGGAAGGGCAACAAAGGAAGTGTGCTCAACTACTGGCCTGCTCTTTCTCATGTCAGTGAAATACTAGTGAAAAGCATTGTTGATTCCTGTAAGAAATCTCCCTCCCCCACCTTCCCAGAACTAGATTCAGAAACTTGTCATGACTACAGGGCAAATTCTGTAACAGTTGTTCTTGCAAAGGCAGAGGATGTATAGGCCTTCACATGATGAGCAAAAAAGGACCTGGTTTGCAAGAAAAAGTATCAAAATGACAACGAAAAATGAAATCACTTGCACAGAAAGCAGTTTTGTCTGTTAAGAAGAGCCAGTGTGCAGTAAAGATCTTTACACTCTAAGATCCCTTTAAGAGGTTTTACAAAGGACATTGTAAAGGGTTAATTACAGTGATATTACCATTAAGTATCAGTTTCAATGTTTCCCATAACTTGTATCTTTTAAGACTTTTCAAATTATATATGCTGTGCTTGTGTTCTACATGGTATGTTTAACTTTGAGAATTTTATATCATAGTCAACTATCAGAAGAAATAGCTGAAATCTGAGCTCTTTACACAAATAGAGCTTTTTCAAGCATGATGTTTTCCAAGGGAAACAGCTACTGGAAATAAGAATTAACTAAAAATCTAGATTAAGAGAGAGAATGCAGGAAAAAGAGCACATTTCGGACTTGAATTTGGTATGCTACTTCATACTAAAAGTTTATTCATTCTTAATAGAGAGTTAACGTTTTCCTAGCCAACATTCTAACCAGCTGCAGCTAAAAAATCCTTCTCTGACCCATTCCTAGGAGGAACACATGTAAAGCTATGCTTTCTGTGCCAATTTTGAAATTCATTTAATTTGGATTCCATTATAACAGTTGCAGTTTTGGCAAAGTTATTGCAGAGGTCCCTTGCAGCAGAGATAGCTCAGTAAACTGCAAAAGATCATGAAACTGGTCCAAACCCAGAAGTGTGGAAGTGTCTTAATTCCTTTCTTGTACCTATAGCTTTCTTCTCACTGTCACACTTCTGGGCAGTGAGTGGACAAATGAGGCATAGTCTTGAAAAAAAAAAAAAAGTGTTAAGAATGAGGGAATGAGCAAAACTGGGAGAGAGATAAAGAAGAAAATTTCTTCACAGTTTTATTTTCACTTGGAGAAAGATAAAGGTCACCGTTCAAACGAACTAGCTGCGGGAAATTTTCTTGTCTGTGTTTCTTCTGCCAAATAATCTTTAAAATGAGGTCTGGCCCTCAATCTCGTTTAAGGGTGGGACCTCCTCAAACTCTTGTTCTTCTTTTCTTCTGGTGACTAAAGAAAAGCAAATAGCTCTTTGGGATGTTTTATTGTCATGCTAAACCTTTCTCATGTTTGTTCCCTGAAGGTACACAGAAAACCAGGGTAGACTAAGTGCCCTAACCAGTGAGAATTTCCCCAGCTTTAACTTACTTTGGAGATTTTCACTGATTGTTTTAAGCAAGCCTTCCTGACATATAACTCTCACTGATGCAAACTTATCCACCTCTTTAGGTGGACCCTGAAGAGATAACAGCAACTCTATTTGCTATAGGATGCCTTTCAGCATTGACACTCACATCTTCTCTAGCACAAGGGAGGAAGGGAGCACCATATTGCTTATCTTTTGAAGATGAGGATAAACAGCAGAAAGATATTTGATGTTAAGAGGCTTCAGAATCAATTTATTTTAATTATGAAAAAGTGAAATTATGAAACAATTCTGCAGTGTGACTTTGACAAACACTGAATTTAAAAATATCAGACTGCATTAAACAGCCACGGAGTTTGAACTCTAACACTGTATGTTAGTTTGAAAAAAAACTAAGTATAAAGAATTATAAAACTACCATCTCTATTGTTTATTTTCACTTTTTGGTCTTCTGTAAGCACTTTAGGCCAAATGTAACTTTATTACACTGAAAAACATACTAGGCACAGACACAATGAGCTAAGTTCAGAGAATAAATTATGAAAGAAAAATCATATTTCACCATTAAAATAATTTTATCTTTAGTGCTACTTTGAATATAGTAGATAAGTGACAATATAGACCCATTCTCTTAACATTTTTAAATGATAACAACTCAGCTTTTTACTTGAGCCCTTTCTTGCAAATCTAGTGCAATTGCTTTCAGTATAGTTACATAGAGTCTGTGCTGAAAATCTGAATTTTTCTTCTCATATTTAATGCCACAGTTCATCTCCAGAAGCATTTCCAGTCGATTCCAGGCAGATGTAAATTGAGGTATGCTTTTCTCTTTATTCCCCTCAGTATATCTTGCACAATAAACATCCCCTAAATAGGTGCACATTGCTGACCTAGTACTTCCAAACTGAACAAAGTCCTGAGAGGAGTTGTAGTTCAGCAACACAGTGACACGGCATTTGCATGCTCAGGAAAATCCACAGACTGACCCACCTACTCCTGTGAGCTTGTATCCATACACTGAGTGCAATCCACTTGCTGGTCTGCAACTAATGCTGCTTATATAGCACTAAGAGAATCCAGAGAAGAGGCCAGAAGTCTTTAGATGGTGTTTCCTAAAGATTCTCGTTTCCTTGTTCACCTTCATATATCCTCCCAGCATATTTACAGATAAAGCACTAATTTAGATTTTGTAATGAACTGCCTATGTCTTTGATTATGAAGTACTGCAGGGAGATCAAACTAGAGACAGGTGAGCCTTGCCTACCTCAAGTTCCATCACATCATTAAATACCTTTTGTTTTAAGCAGTGGCAAGCAGAATTGGAAAATGAAAGCAAAGGAAAGGAGAAAATGTCATGCAATGGCAGGGCCACTACTACTGGCATGATTAGGAGCAGATGCAGCTATTTAGCCTCTCCAACTGATAAAGTGTTGGATCTTTAGAAGAAGGTTGAAACCATAAAAATATTCTTATACCATGCTATTCCCAGGTCATTGATATCTCAGGAGGCAGACTTTGCCCTCCTGTACTAGCTACCTCTGTGCAATAAATATCCCTGTTCAGTGGGGAGTGAACAATACCAAAAAAAAGGATGAAAAAATATGTGCAAGGCAGGTCTCAAGGAAAAGCTCTTGTGTAGAAGATATGCTGCATATTGCTGAGGATGTGGAGAAAGAAACTTATACAGAATGGACTAAGCAAGAAGTATGAAACAGAAAATGAAGTGCTGTTTCTTCTAAGCTGTTAAACCTTCCATTCACTCTCAGTGTAAAAGTATATATTTTTTTAAAGATTAGGTCAATGACAAAAGAAAAGTAAACAGTTCTGTGAAAAAGTACAGCATATATCAATTCTGCAGCCATTAGCATCAAAATGGGAAACAAAATATACCATTCCACAAGACAATGTGAAAGACAGTCCACTTGTATGACAAAATGTTGACCCTAATTATCTCTCCAACAGAGGGTCCTTGTCCAAAATTAAAATCCAAATTCTGCCCTGATAGAACAAGTGCCAGCTCTGTCTATATGACTTCACAACTGATGGTAACAACTGAGGAAAGCAGGGAATCCTAAGGATGACTTTGATAGAGGCATTTGTTTCTTTAGTAGGTCTATCAGTCAGAAGATTTTCTATGAAAAGGAAGGAATTACCTTACTGGAATCGAAGAAGTGTGCTACTTTCCTACACTAATTTGTTTCCTTTTTTCAAGTATAAAATTAATAGATTACTGCACAGAAGAGAAATTCTAATGAGAATATTCAGACAGCAGAAGCTTTTTGTTGTTCAGCTATTGGCAATTAAAGTATTAACGTTAAATATAAAAACAAGGAAGAACCATGCAGGTAGAACTAAATATGAACCATTAATGAGTTCTAAATAGAAGCACAAGTCAGATTTCCTACTGAGCTTTGTAAAAGAATATGTATCCAGGGTTATGTAACTATAGAGACTGGTTTTTTACTTAGCTCTGAAGTTAATTTTTATATTGCATGTAGCAATTTTAAAAAATTGCTTCACAGCACTATTGGCATATATGAATTAGTATCTAATAGGTTTAGTGACAATATTCATCATAGTACACCAATTTTTTTTTTTCCTGAATTGAATCCATGAGAATCAGAAATAAAAGCAGCAGAGGCTAAATACAGCTGAATTATAACAATAGAATACTAAGGAGAGTGTGTCCAAGAACAAAGTCCAACCGGAAAAGAATTGTAGAGGACGAAACCAGATTAAAAATCCATATAACAGTAATTGCCCATAGCATAATGGGTCAAATTAATCTCTGGAGTTTATGAGAGTTGAATTTGGCTTTAAGCAAGAATCTTGTTTATGGGAAATTCTGATGATGGGAAAGAACTCTAACATAGTACCATTTTCAGTGAAATCTAACAACATTCAAAAATCAAAGTAGAATTTCAGAATGTTATCTGAATCACGCAAGCTGTCCTCATCCAAATGTTCATATGCCTCAGATTCAGGCAGTGAAAAAACTATGTCTATTCATTAATGATGCATATCCACAACCAGTGGGGCTACTTGCTTATGTAAAAGTACCAAAGGAGCAACAAGTCACATAAAGGAGATCTCTATACTTCAAGTACTCATGTGCCTCCTAGATATAGTACTGCATGGAAAACAGACATGCTTTATAGAATATTTGGTGATCTTAAATTCTCATACATCCAATGTATTCGTCTGTCAAGGTACATGGATATTCATTCCTATATGCTTATGTATGTGCACTCATGGGCCTTTCTGTCTCCTACTCCTCCAACCCTCACAAAAGAAACAGGGTGATGCTACAGTTTTAATACACTACTTTTTGATCTGAGAACAAAAGCAAAGCTACAATAAACACAAAAATAATTACAGAACTTGTAAATGTGTAAGCACTCAGGCTTTCCTGTATCTCAGACAACAAGATCTGTCACTACTGGGTCATACTGCAACATAAATATACATGGACATATATGCCAAACACATTAATTTACCTAAAAATATACAAGGAAAGTCTACAGCTTCAGCATAGTTAACTCTTTCACCTGTAGGGAAAAACAGGCACTGCTGTATAATCACTGTTGATTATAGAGAACATACAGTGGATGAAGGTGAAGACCAGAGGATTACACATTTAATGTTGTTTTATTTATTTATAAGCTTTAAGGCAGCTTTTAAATTACTTCAGCCTTCTATACAAATAGAGGGATTGCAGCGTGCTGGATGAGGAAGGACACAAAACTCACACTGTAGGGAATTTTCAGTGGGAATTCCCAGCACAAAACCCATTTTGTAAAGGATTAAACCAATCATTGCATGTAAGTAGGTCCCCATTTTACTCACTTAATCAAAGAATTGGAAGACCAGCAATGCAAAAATGTAATGGGGAAAAAAAACCTCTCTTAGAGGAGATCCCCTGTTAAAATGTGCAGAAGACAACTGCAGACAGGTCCTTTCATCAGCAGCTTGTGTGTCCTGACCAAAACTTCCAATAAGTTGGCTCCCCGTCTCTTGTCTGTAAGCATTCCCAGCCCAGAGACAGATATCCTTGGATCACATGGTCTCTTTAATTCCCACTAGTAAATATGTTTTGGTCTTGGTGGAGTCAGTTTTTCCTCAGAATTTCCACGCACATGAGAGGGAACTCTCAGCCACCACAATACTGACAGCCATTAGCTCTGGCCAGCTGCAGTAAATCCTCCCCAATTCAGTCAGCTTATTACTGGAATGAAACATCAGCTTCATTCTATCACACTCCTTGTTCCTCAAGTGTATAATTACAAGTGCACGGAGGGTCATATGTTACCATAACGCCAAAGAACAGAAAACCTGATAAGAGCCAGAAGAACGACTCACACTGACTTTAAAAGGTTTTGCCTCAAACCTTCAACACCTCTCACACTGGAGAAGTAGATGCAGTCCACAAGGTTAAATCACAGGGGGAGAAAAGAGGAGAGTGGCTGCAACTTGGACATCATTTGGGAAGTAGTGCTTAGTGTTTCAGTCTCCATAAGAACCGTGGAGGAGAGACACTGGATACTTCAGTGCATTTGTGCTGCTCAAAGTATTAAGAACAGCAAGAGTAGACTCCCTTTCTTCCCCTTTCAGCTTTCCTTTCAGGTGTGACATTAACTTTTAAAACATCAGTGCAGTCACACTTAGTCTTTATTAAAGGCCTCAGTTTGGGTATCAGTACATCTTTTTGGAGACCAGCTACTTTATAACAGCTCTAACATGGTCATAGACAACAGTGGAATTGTCAGGGAGACGCTACCCTCTCTATCATGTAATCTAAAAATATTAGAAAGGGACTCCTCAGTCATTCAATACCAGTCAGAAAACTAGTATGTCAGCAGAGGAACGCATTACAGCACATTTGATTTATTTGTGGCTATCTATAGATACAGGAATAGTTTTTACTATGTGTATGAGAATTTTAAACCACAGTGGTGACTGAATTTTCCCAGCAACACCTTTAAGACTAGATAACAGCAAATTGCAGTAGAGGTAAATTAGGGTCCAAAATTACTTGTGTCACTGAAGTTCATGCTTGGTTATTTCTGCTGTGCATGTGTTTGCAAATGAATAGCCTAATCATTTTATGTTGTCTGGTACTCCCCAGTCACCTCTGAAGCCAGCATTTCATTTACACATTGTGATCTTGGTATCCAGTATGATTTCCAAGTTTCTGAGAAAAGTTCTCAACTTCAGTTCTCCACATTACCTTTCCTTGCAAACATTCAAAAATAATAAATTTAAAGCAGGAAGTTGAAGGTGTCATCTTTTCACTGGCCTGACCACAAATTAAAATGAGAAAGCATTGGAAAATCATGCTTTATACCAAGCCATGGAAAACAGATGAAGGTCAAATCATGTCTGAACATTCTTTCAGACATCCTGCAAAGGCCGTAACATGACAATGTTGTTATTCCTGGCTGGTTTTTTCACTCTGGAAAGAGATGTGACCAGACCTGGATATACATGAACAGCAAAAAGCGATAGAGCTCTGCACTGGCATTCAGCTGTGACGTGCTCATAAGCCCTTATTTGAAGTTACAGCAGATATTTAAGCTGATACAGTGGGATATGGATGCTGAAACAAGTAATAATACATTTTACTCCCTACTATCACCTGCATGGTACCACTCAGTCTCGTCTCTGGAGTGTTTCTGATGCTTTGCAGAGATGTTCTGTTCTGTGGACTTCAAAAATAAGCACGTGTTCACTGTACCCCCTTTTGTCTTGTGGTCCTTCTCGTGAAACCTCACCCTCTTTGTGTCCTTCCTCTTTTCAAATACATCCATCATGTGCCTTTCTTTGAGGCTTTCTTCTCCATAGCCCTATACTGCTGGTTATTGATAGGTTACATAAAACCCCTCTGTTCCAGTTTGACAGAGGGAAAAATGTAACATAAAAAGCTGAAGGGCCTTGGGGCAAAACTGGGTTAACCTCATGGATTGTTACACTTAACTTCCCTACACATACCTGTATCTCTGTCTTCTTATTTTTCCTCTCTTATTTACTAAAGACATTTTATTAGACTAGAATAACCTTCATGACTGCAAAATTCATATTTAGAAGATATACAAAACACTGTATTTGTTCTTTTGTGTATTTTCTGTGGGGCACAAGTATTTTGTCACACGTAGGAGTGGGAGCATGCAATTCTATATTATACATATTAAAGAAAATACTACATTTATATTACCAGACCAGCTGGCAAAGTCATTCTAAAGAAAGAAATCTAAAGGATGGACACCAAATTAAATGATCATAAATAAATTCTTACTAACCCAGTAAAAGAAATACAAATATGCAAACCTGCTATGCCTGAACAAGGTGTAATAATCAAGTAACAACATTTGTCAGTGCCACTTCAGTATTGCAGAACTGGCTCAGCCAGTTCAGGAAAGCTGTGGGAAACACACTGAGGTCTGAGCAGTTGCAGTTACTGTGGAGAATAAATGGTAAACAGCTGGTAATCTCCTAAAAACAGGTGTCATGGACCACTATATTAGCTCTGGTGGTCAAATTGTTATTAATGTAAGAAATATTGTAAATATATATCTGTAAGCATAAAAATTAAAAATATATAGAAATAACATCACATATTTAGTATATACCTTCATTCCAGATACTTGACTGGAAGAACCACACCTAAATGTACTCAGATTCCATTAGGGTATCTGTTACAAGCAGTGCCCCTGGTATACCATCAGGCAGAGAAGTCAAATTCATTTCACGGTGTCTGAAACATTCCAACCGCAGGACGTGGTTTGTTTGTTTATTTTCACAACTCACACAAAGGAAATCCATGAAATTTTGTATTGAAGGGAAATCTTTCCCAAGATCTAGCTACAAAAAGAAACTCTCCAAACTGTGTGTGGTCACATTCCCAGCTGTACCATTGTTCATTAGATGTAACTAAGGAGGAGGCTGAGGATGAGATCCGTGAAAAACCAATGCATTTCTCCTATCCTGGGGGCAGTTTTTCACCAGCCCTGCCCTTCCTACCAAAGGCTCTTCTAATCTACACCAGCTGCTTCACCAAAGCCCCATGTTGGTCAGGACTTGTGCAACACACGAAGGCCAGGTTCCCTTCTCCCTCTCCCCTGCTGCAATCTCCACTTCTAAGGTTGGTATAAAGCATGAGGGAGGAAAACACCCAAATGGGAGGTGTGCACAGAAAGCATCACTATGCCAGAGAAAACTGACTGCTTTCCCAACTCCTCTTAACACAGCAGCAGTGAAAAGGGAATGAAAGGGAGACCAGTCTCTAGTCTCTGTGCCTATCAGATCTGTTTATTCTTACCCATGGCCCCAGCTCACACTGGTCTTCAACACAAGTCTGCAGAAATAACCTCCACACGGTGACAAGAACATGACCCATGAAAATTTATCATAAATCATAGGCCATCATTGTCCCCTGGGGATTTTACTTTCTGAATATCTCAGTATTTATGAGAATCATGAGTTCATTGTATGCATTAAAAGCAAAAAAAGAAAAAAAAAACTGTGCTAACTTAGCATAATTTAGCAAATGCAAATGGAGCAATGATTGAAAGGCAGGTTTGTTCTGCAATTATGAGGTAATCCAATTCTGCAAACTGAAGTTCACCTTGGAAATAGGGGACAGGGTGGGATGGACAAAGTCTCTCTGGTAGCCTGATGCCAAGATTTTGTGATTTTGAACCCCAGTTACAGGAAAGTCATTGCTGCCTGCTTAACAGATCAGAGCCTGCAAATTCACAAAGCATTAAGCATTTTTAACTCTATGTCCCTGTAATCTACAACATCAACTCAGCAGCATATTTGTTATGGGGGGAGAGGGAACAAGAACAAAACTAAAATTCCACCAAAAGCACTGAACTTCCAGTGAGAAAAAAATATTTCTGTGCAGAAAGTTTTTGAAGATGAAAGAGTGGGAGCAAAGCCCAGTGGACCCTTGCATGCCAGTAAATGATTTATCATCAAATGGTCACAACTACTTCTTCTAAGATGTGATCAAAAGTTGTGGACATTACAAAGGCTTATAATAAAGCTTATGGTTCATTCTGAGGTCTTTTTTAGTATACCCAACCATATAAACTCCAACAGAAAAGTTAGCACACATGGAAAAGAGACAGAAATTTTAAAAGGTGGGGAGGGTTAAAATTGAAGTAAGTTCAAAACTGTGAAGATTTACTTCTTTTTTTTTTTTTTTATTTCTGCTGCTGAATTGAGTGTGCTGCTGGTCTCCAGTAAAGCCTGATACTCCTATCCTGAACTATGCAACAGGGAAATGCTGTTTTTTCAAAAGGCAGGAAAATCACAAACGCTATATGATAGAAGAAAACAGTTCTTGCTCTTACTTGGTAATTTATATCTGTGGGGGAACAAAACAAAGCAAAATATTCAAAGTAAATGCAGATTTAAAAGAGAAATGGCAACATAAAAAAAAAGCCACTGAAATTAAATTTCTACAAAAAGTACTCCTTTGTATCAAAATTTTCCATGTTTTGATCAAAAAGCCCCAAAGACTCTCAAAATACACAAAAATAAGAATTTTCATAAAGCTCTCTGGTGAAAAATTGTTGATTATCAAACATTTTAAAGTTTGACAAAATGCTTTTAAAATTTAAGCTTTACTTTTCTGATTCATTTAGTTTAGTTGTTAAAAACCTTTTTCATAAAAAATTGATACATTCACTACTACTCAGTGTATGTAGTTGTTCCTTAGAGTAAAAACAGACTCCTCTTAGATTCCCAAGCTGATAGAAATCCTATGGGTGTAAGAGTCTCCAGCACTAGTCATCTCATGGCCTACCTCAAAGGTTAGGCTCCACGTGACATTAGTCTAAAAGGTTTTACTTAGAGGTAGAGCAGGCAAGCCCAGACTTCCATATTTAAACACTGTTCACTCCATCAGAAAATCTCCTGCCAGCATCCAAAAATGCATCAAAACCCAATCTTTACTGGATGGAATACAAGACACATCCTTTTATATCTCTATGAGAAAGCAAAAAATGCTGGATGGCCAAACTCAAGTTTACAGAAAGTAAACAGAAAGTACAATCAAGTAGGGAGGTACTGGGAGTGTGATGAAATATACTGAAATTTGGATGATTTTTTTTTTCTAAATGGCTGTGAACTAAATACCAATGCAACCATAATAAGTAAAGAGTAAGTCATATCTTTGAAAAAGTGCCCAAGTGAATCCTATTTTATCCAAACTATTCTGAAAGGACACAAATGTAGGTTGATTCTAAATACATAAGGATGAGTATTTTTTTAGTAGCTTGAATAAAGGAGAAAAATTAACTATTTCTTAATTCCTATTGTTATCTGCAATACCCTGAAGTGAATGAACACCATGGCTCCTGTCCAGGATCCCTGTTAAAACGAATTCCATTTGTACTTTTAAAAATCAGTACAAGTGGGAAACATGACAAAGCCTGAAATGTGAAACATCAAACTTTCTGCTTTAACTATTCAGATCTGGCACGCTTACATATGGCTTTTAAACCCCAGCTTGTCCCTAGAGTGCATCACAGCAGCCAAAAGATTGTTCCAATTAACACCTGCTACTATTGGCCCCAAAGGGTCGTTCTGAGATCTGAGGATCACAGAGCAAAGAACAGCTTCAGCAGCTGTAAAGAAAAGGGGGCTGGACCTTACTACACAATTCTTGCTGTGAGAGGGGAGCAATCTTCCAGCGTTTGCAAGAATTGGGTTAAAGGGAGTCTTGAGACAAGGGAAAGTCACAAAATACATTTTGCAGTACTGGAAAAGTCAGGTCTGTGGTATATGTTTTGCTGCACATAATGAAAATAACTGTAAAACCTTTCAGTTTTAGTCAGCTTCTTCAAGCCATCCAGTCTTTGCAAGAGAAATTGCTTTCTGAAGACAGGAGAAGGGCCAATTTTTCCCAAAATTTCTAAGCAAAAAAGATGAAAATTGATCAGCCCATCTGAGAGAAGATAGTTCAATTTTGTTGTTCTCACAGGAACAAAAAGTAACCTTTCCCATAGCAATCCAGGTCTCTGAAAGTTCACTAAAATGAACTTTCCATCTTCCCATGCTATACGACCACCAACCTGTGGAGCAACATATTTCCACTTAACACTCTCAATGCCCCAAGTTCTCCTCTCCCCCCATAGCATTCATCCTGTAGACTTTTAGTCTCCCATATCCCACTACTCTGTGCTTGGCAAGAAATAAGTGAGGGGCAAGGGAACAGCAGGACAGTCAAGTGCCATCTGTCCATGGTATTATTTTGTCTCCTAGCGATTAATGAGTCTCAGGGAAGTTCCCATCTACCGACCTCCTTCAGCCTTGGCAATCCTACTTGGAGTACTTCTATGAGAACTTTCAAGCATTTCTTTTTTCTTAAGGAAAACGTAGAAAATTAAATGAAAAAAAAATAAAATGAACACACTGTTATGTTCTTGCAGACATTTATCTAATGACTAATGTTATCCGTGTATATACAAAGTTATACAGAGGCATAAATGTTTCAAAATCTGATCCAAGTCTGGTAAACCACTTTCAAAATCAGGAAATTCCAATGGAAAGGTTAGCTACATTTTCAACTGTATTATTTTCTGTTCTTGCTTCCATTTTTGGTGAAAATTTTAATATAATCCTAGTCCCTTAGTCTAAACTATAAAATAAATAACAGGTTTAAGCTGTCATGGAGTCTAAGGCTAACGATGCCACTCAAGTAAGTAAGAGACTATGGAGAGGAATTTTGTTTGTTCTCACTGAGAATATTTTTAAAAAGCTGGAGGAATAAAAAAATGTGTTATAGTATGAGAAAATCAGACCCAAGTTTTGCAGAACAGCTGTGGTAAAGACCTCAGATCTGGGAAATTTCTGACTAAGAACCTTTCATCTTAAAAGTCCGTTTATAACATTGAACAAGTCTGCCTCTTCGAGTCTGCCTCAGCAGAGATGAGCTTCAATGCAATAAAGAATACAAATAAAAAACCCAGAGGAAAATCAGACTGTAATGAACTATTCTTTAAGAATAACTAGTCCTCAGAGTACATCCAGAAACCTGTCAGAACTGAACATCAAACACTGGCTTACACATTCAAGCAGGATGCCTTTACAGACATAATTCATAATTTTTAGCATATTATCAGCACTGATATACATCAGAGTACTTAATGTACTTGAAATTTGGCTCAAATACTATACTACACATGAAAAGGGAAAAGAAGAAAAGGACAAAGGTGAACGAGAAGGAACAAATACTACAAAGCAGTTTGTAATTAACTACAATTACTCTACACTTATTGTTCAAAGCCATTTTCCAGATGCACATGTGCCTGCAAGCAAGAGGAACTTTTCTGGTACACATAAGTACACCAGACTAGCTCATTCTGCTGCTACACGTGCAGCAACAGCCAAACCATAAATGAGACCTAGACTGATTAAAAATTTACTCCATTCAGTATTCTTAAGCCACCAGTCATTTGAGTTAAATACTAACGTTTTTTTAAAGGCCTAGTAAAGATTAAAAAGAAAAAAAAAATCCAGCAAGTTACTTGCATTTCATACCTTAGGTGGCACATGAATCAGCATCATCACAACTTCACATTTTTCTCAAGGATTAATTCTCTCAACTAAGGAAAGAAAACTCTTCTTCCACTAGTGATGTACTTGGTTACTAATAAAGCATATGCAAAGCTAACCAACAAGAGTGTTAAATTAAAGACAATTTGAAAGATTAACACACAGCATTCAGCTGTGCTGCTGAAGGGGGGGATTATCTGCTTAGTGCCACACCCCAGCTGTGCTAATTGAAGTGAAGATCAGGAGGGAAAGACCAAGCCTCAAAACATAAATCCAGGTTCTGTTTCATAACGCTTCCCTTCAACATCATCTGTTCTACAGATCTTAAAAAAACCAAAATCCAAACACTAGGACCAGTCTCAAATAAATTCATTCGATGAAAGTTGTCAGCCTAAACCAGTGAAGCCTTATTTATTCATAGAACATGTACAGTGCAGGAAGCTGAACTGAAAGCTCACTCCACGGCTTCTTGCCAACGGGCCTGCTCCCTGCCCTGGGAGAATGCTGTGTGTTCTCAGAAATAAGAACAAACACCATTAGAAATATGAGCCATACATAGATTTTCAGCGTGTATATTCATCACCACCTCTCAAAACTGACAAGAGCCATGAACATACAGCCCGGATTGGTGTTTACACCTTCCTTTCAGAGCACTGGTGTTGTCCACTCTCTCACACATCACTGCCAGAGGAAGGGGAGCGGGCGGAGGGAGGGCTCGGGTAACACCCATTCCAAGCAATCACATGGGAATCCTTTGTGTGTCTTGTACACTTTGTTATTAGTATTTTTGCTGTTACTCTTCATTTTCTTATCTCATTGCTGTTTCTGGTAAATTGTCCTTATCCCAACCTGTGATCTTTGTCTTTTGTGGCTTCAATCCTCCTCTCCAGCCTCCCAAAGGGGAGAGGAAGAGGGGAAAGGGGGGAGTGAGCAAGTGAGCAGTAGCTTGGTTTGGAGAGTCTCTGTGGAAGCACTAAATGGGGAAGTACCATTCCTAAACCACGACAGATTTCTTATGATGGATTATGAATAAAATAACCTGATACAGTTTACCAGGATCTGATCTCAAAACTGGATTTTTTCTATACTTCACTTCCTAAATATTGCATACATTTTGCCTCCTTCCAAATTGTACTGTGAAGTCTCTAGAGGAGGACCACAATTTACATGTCTTTCCAGTTTTTTTTAGTTATTACCAAATATGCAAAGCTTTTCTGAAGACATCATAAGATGTCCTTTTCCTGTGGAGCTTTCCTAGGCTTTGAACTCAATGCATGAGGGATATTGGTGCCCATATGCCCTCTGCAGTCTTTCGGTACAACAGCTTTATCTAACCAGTGATCAGGTGGCCTATATCAGAATAAGTTTTCTATCCAGAATTAAAGAAGTTTGATGTATTCCATCTCCACCACTCACTGCTAGAAAGAAGGAGTATACCTTCACCACTGAGGGCACAACTGTTTGTAGTATCTCATTTTAAACTGATAAAGGGAAAGGATTCAAAATAATCCCTCAGAAAAGAAGGGTGTTTTTTTCAGTCCTTGATCCAGTCTCAGAAAGATTTGTGCCAGCAAAACTGAGAGGGAAGTGCCAATGATAGTGACAAAGTAGGGCAGTGGGTCCTTTGGTTTTTGTCCCATAGGGCATGGCCTTCTAGAATGAGCTAAGCTTTTTAGAAACTGATTTTAACATTTGGACAGCACTCAAGTTTCAGTGAGAGCAACCACTGAGCTTTTTTAAGCACCTGGAAGCAGCAGACAAATGACGCAACACATTCTCCTGTTACATAGCTAAAGACAAGACTAAATATTAGGTTGGGGTTGCTTTGGCAGTTTTTTTTTTGTTTGTTTGTTTGGGGGGTTTTTTTGTTTGTTTTTTGGGGGTGCTTCTTTGTTTGTTTGTTTGTTTTTGGGGTTTTTGGGGTTTTTTTGTTTTGTTTTTTGGTGTTTTTTTTTTATTTTATTTTTATTTTTTGGGAGCTCATCCAAAAAACAAGCAGCAAAATACCTTATGGTCTTTATGTTAATGTTTTATTCTGTGTCTTAATTTGTCTCAGCAGCACCACTTTTATTCCATTTAAGTTTCTCTGTTATAGTAGGTCCATTGTCTATCTAATCCAAGAGACTGGTGTCCCGAGCTTTGAAAAAAAAAATAACATTCCTGTGTGCTCTGTCCATCAGAAGCAGTAGGCACCCTCAGAGAGTTTCAAGGTTGCATAGCTGTGCTTCTCCTGCTTCCAACTCTCATATTGTCTGTGATTTCAGTGTATAGAATAGCACAGATGGGCTTGTGAAATGAGGAGAGGAAAAGGGATCCATTCCATTTCATTCAGGACGTTATATCAGTTCCTGATACTGTTTTCACTGGAAATTCATGACACAGGAAAGCCTTTGCAAAAGTGAAAGGATTTCACACATGGGAAGCTTATCTTATCTCTGCTGCTCTTCCAAACTTTGTACTATGTTCCAGGAAGTATTGATTTTTTATTTATTTTTACATTTCTGGAATAGATTCAAGAGAGTCCTATTCTGAACATTGAAAGAGGTGAACGTCCTATATTTTATCTGGGAAAACCTGGAAGGTCGCAACATTTCACAGTATTACCTTATCACTTTGATCAGGCCAGGGGCATATTTAACAAATGTTTCATATTTAAAAGTTTCAGGGTAAGAAAATTATGGAAGCTAAACTGAATACGTTATGTTGCCAGGTATTGTAAAATTATTTTCTTTGCTTCTGAGGCTTGAGCATGGGCAACTTTTAAAGAGCATTGTAACTATAAATTCTCAACACTAAAGTTGGTAGCACATAAAATGTCACAATAAATCTAGAAAAACAGGAAAAAACTCATTAAAATAAAGGTGCTTCTGAGATCTGAGTTGTAAAGAAAAAGATCTAGCCCAGATGTCTTCAATGCAAAATAAATGTTATTTCACAACTGACTAACCATTTTCAAGTTACTGCAACAACTAAAAATGGTCTTCATATTTGTAGTGCAAAGGTGCATATATTTAATTACCTGAAGTACCTTCTTTTTTTCCGTTTCACCTTCTTTTCTCCTCTAAAGAGCCTTGTGCAGAGGCACAGATGGCACAAGCAGCAAGGGTTTAAAGACAATTCTGTATATCAGAGTTATATCTAAACTTCCTATCCATTCCTACATTGTGCTTCAGTGGGGCCCAAGGCATGGTAGATCCAAAATTGAACAAGGGGTATAAGGCATTTTTAAATGTTTTCTATTAAAACTAAATGTTTAATGTGTATAACTTCATTACGTCACTTATAATAGCATACAATTCTAAAGTCCTCTATTTATTTTTAATTAAATGCATTAAAAGTAAGCTTACAAACCATAGCATTTAAGCCAGAATGAACAGAAACATATACAAGAAACTGCTTTGAATACATAATAGTAATTGGTAGTTTCCAGTTCCTGGGGAAATAGACCACAAAAGTCAAAGTGCGTCCAGATAGCTTATCTTCATATAAAGACTTACTACTGAAAAAGAGGAAACTAAAAATACACAACTGAAATCTGAACATGCTGAGGACTTATGACACCAATCATCTAAAGGTAAGATGGTTACAAGCACATACAGTAAAAATATTTCATGTTGTATTATAATTTCCAATTATTTCTACAGCTGGGACATGCGAAGTAACATGCCAGAGGTTACAAACAAATCAGTGCCTGAACCAGGAGCAGAGGAAAAGTATCTAATTCTGCACCCCACTTGTTAATCAGCAGATAGCATAACCATAGGCAAAAACCATACATTGAGCCATAGATAAGAACAAATATGTCTCCCAGTAAACATTTTTCATTAGCTGACTTTTTATAATGCTCCAGAATTTCACATATAGAAGTAGTGTTCTTAAATTCCATTAAAATAAAATTAATTCTTTAGGTGAGCATGTTGATATTTTGTTACCTTTATTCTGTCTTTTTCTATTATTTGCATCTAGCAAAATTAAATCCACAGAATAAATGAAAATATTGACATGGGCCTTTATTCTTTGACACTGTAAGCTAGCAGAATAAAGCACTTTTTCTTCCCCACATACTTCCACATATTTTTTCAGTTTTCTTTCTCAAGAGCAGCTGTATACATCCCAGTTGCATCTCTTGTATTTCTCCTATTTAATCCTCTTTTCCCACAACTGCCTCTTGAAGCAAGCAGCCAAATGTTTAAGAAAAGAAACATGCTCCTTGAAAGCCACTGGCCTCGATCTCTCTGCTTTATTTTCCTTTCTTTATAGTTCATTTGTAATATTATTCAAGCCACTGTTCCAGTGAAAATGCTGACTTGCTAATAGGACTAAGATCACCCTAACAATGGCACTTACTATAAGAGCAAGAGAGATCCATCTGGTGCTTTGGCTGTGTGACAGTCCTGGACCCTAAAGATCTGAGTTCAATTTTCTACTCTACAGTAAACATCCTGTATGCCTTTTAGCAAAATATCACGAGTCTATCCAAACTCCATTGGTGGAGCATAGGTAACATTTTCCTGCTCTCCTATTGAGCCACATCAAGATGCTTGGTCACTAGAAATATATTCCCTTCCTCTTCACTGTTTCCTTCTTTTTATTTTGTTTTGTTCTACAGCCACTCCTCCTGTCAGCAGCTTCCAACCACAGCTTGGAATACCCACCATGTATTGGATTCTCAGGACAAAGTAGTACTGCACATAAAGAAAGTCTCAGAAAGCACCAGAAGAAAGCAGAATAAAATCAGCTTTTAAAGTCTGAAAACACCCCTTCAGAAAATTTCAGTGCTGGCATGCTAAGTGAAAAAATAGCACAGTAAGGGGAGTCAAAAAGAAGAAGAAAAAAAATCATTGGAAGAAACTTGCAAAAGACATAAGAAATTAATTATAAACTATCATCAACTCCTGTTCTCCCTACAGCTCTAAGGCAACTCAAGATAAAGTAGTGAGGCACTAGTTGTGGTATATTGCATCTTGTACCTAAAACTGCTTTGGTACAACGATGGCCAACATGACACTAATTCTTCTCCGGAAGTTTCAGAGACACCCAAGGAAGACCTCACCAATGAGCCTCCCAGCCCTCTGAAACGGTAGTGGAATTTATCCTACATATTAAAATTAATGGACATGTAGATGAATATAAAGAGAGAACAGTCAATACTATTTGCTTCTTGTGGGTTTTTTTACAGAAAATTTGTAACTCACAAATTTATTTAATTTCCCTGAAGAAGCAATTAAGAATGTGGACAAGGAGTATCCCTTTGATATGCTCTACTTGTATTTTCAAAAGGCAGTTAGTAATGCTCCTCACCCAAAGACTCTTAAATAATCTAAACAACATGGGAATGTCCTTGGATGGATAAAGAACTGCTTAGGAGATCAGAAGCAGAGCCAAAGAACAAAAAGCCAGTGGAGTCCCACAGGGTTTTGTGCTGCGACCTGAGGCCCTCAGTGTATCCATAAATTAATTAAAGGGGGAAGAATACTGAGGTGACAAATAATGGTGCTGACACTAAACTATTCAAGGCAATAAAGAAGAGAGACAGTTTCAGAAAAGCCCCGTGGTAATGAGTTGCTTGGCAAAGAAACGACAGTTGAAATTCAGTTTAGATAAATGCATATGGGGAAAAACAACCTGAACTTCACATGTAAACTGTTGCTCCAGGCTGACTAATTCAAGGCAGGATGAAAATCTTGAGGATTTACTAAATAGTTTGATGAAAACATAATCTGAATAATTTGTAACAGTCAGAAAAAGACTGTAGAACACCAGCAGTCATAAGGACAGGACTATTCCACTGTGTAACTCCCCGACTCATTGGTATTGTGAAAATTGTGAGTAGGTCTGACCTCTCTTCCCCAAAAGAGGGAGAATTGGAAGAGATATCAAAAAAGGACATGTAATAGTATTGTAAGGAGCCCAAACCAGAAAAACAGTAATTAACTAAGATTCCACAACTGGAAACTGAGACCATTTAATCTGAAATACAGTAGTGGTTTAAAAGATAAAGTAAAACGTGGAAGGATTTTTAGTATACTTTTCAATACAATAACTAGAGAACAGCAAGATGTTAAGGGCTAGATTCAAAAGTATCAGAAGGAAGTACTTCTTGATCACTGTGCTGTTTAATACATGGCCACAGAAGACAAAGGTCATGCAAAGGTCAAAAAGGGAATGGACACCCCATCGAAAAAAAAATCATCAAAGTCTTAGAGGGATGTGTAGACTCCTGGTTGCTGGGAGAATATTCTGGAGAAATATCAGTATGGAATTGCCTGTACTTACCTTCTCTTGCTACTGTCTACATGTACTATTTCTGGTTTGGTTTGAAGACAATCATTGGTGCAGTCATGGTACAAATTTAGAACTGCAGATTCTGGGATAACTGCTTTTTCTTACATTTTCCTCAGATTTTACCTCAGCTTCATACTTGGTATCACAAATTAGTATTCAATGTCTGAAGGCACCTTTATTGACAGCAGCATAACACAAGGGAGCATCAACATAATAGGTGTGGGTGTAAGGTTGTTGTAGTTATAAATCTTAATAGAATACTTCATCTGGAACCTTCTCTACCTTCTCCTGCCCATTGCAGGCACTTGCTTCCCTGAGCAGCAATCAATACTTCTCATCTTGGAGTCTATGTTCTGCACTAATTGCGTTCCCATGCAGGGAGCAGCAGGTGGTTTCTGAACATCCCAGTCTCAGAGATCCTGGTGCAATAACGTTCAGGACATATGAGGGAACCCCTTCTCTGCTGACCATTCACATTTTGACTCTTTTGCATAACTTCTGCTTCTCCTCCTGATATGAGTCCAAGCAGGAAAGGCCTAAAGTAGCTGAAGAAAGTTGAATAAAAGTGGGAGGATGGTGAACAAGGATATTTCCCAGCCTATTGTCTCGGCAGCAGCAGCAATAATTATGACCTTCTAGCTCTTTCCAAACAGACAGAAAGAATGAGAATCCTGGTTTTTTTCATTATTCCACTTTGACAGCTCCTTCTGTTCAGAGTATGAATTCTTTGCATCATCCTCTCTCTCTCAGAAGTCTGTACCATTGCTAGCACAAAGGGGCCTTGACACTTGCAAGTGATGTTGCAACACATGAAGTCTGGTAGTCATGGCCATTCTTGGTATCTTGTCCTTCTGTCCCTCTACTAATGGGGTCTGGATGGGATCCTTCAGATCCTGTTCTGCTGCTCTTCATAGCTTTCCAGGCTGGGGAAGTAAAGTCGGTGGTCTGGCAGAAGGTTTTAACGCAAAAAACAAGGAACCATTTTTCACTCAACAAATCATTACAACAGGGAATCCATTTTGATATTAATTGAGCAATAAATAAATAAATAAAAAGGGTTCAGGAATCAGAATAATGGAAAGTATTATCATTGCTGAAAGTCCTCTGGATGCAGTTTCTAAACCACTGCTTAAGGGAAACTGAATACTGAGTTTGCTCAATACATTCCTCTCCAGCTTTTTCTGCTGGGCAGTGTCATGGACAGGCTGATAAATTATACAGATCACTGGTCAGACAAAGAATGGCTGTTCACATGCTCTTACACTATAATTTCTGTAATTGATTGATATCTTTAACTCCTTGTCAGGTGTTAAAGGAGATGAAGGATGGATTGATTAGTAAAGTAATCTTTGGCAGAAGACAGTTTGAAATCCTTGGATGCCATTATCAATGTCAGTCATTAATGTTTCATCAGACTGGGCACTACTAGCACACAGCAGTTAAGCTGGCAGATTGATACTGAACCTAGTAATATCTGCAGGGTGAAAGTGAAAGCAAGGAAGCTAAGATTACTTTATCAAACAATCTGACTGCATTAGTAAGAAAAAGTGTTTCCTACTTAAAAGAGCTAAAGGTTCCAAATATGGACATATCTGTATTTCTCCAGCTCAAGTTGAAAAAACACACTAAACTTTTTGTTCCTTTACGAACAAATTTAGGCTAAATAGTAGGGGAAATAATTCCTAGCTATCAACATATTGTTTTATTAGTACTCAGCATATGGACTGTAACATCCTGCTGAGGTCTCTGCTAGTACCAGGACTGACTGTATTCACAACATGACACAGCTCTTTGCTAGGGCAGTATTGCACTACAAAAGTTTTAGCCTAAGAAAGCGCATACTGCACAGAAGATGAGAAGACAGAGAAGCAGCCAGACAAAATATTTTTGTGAACTTCATATTTAAAGTCAATTACTCCCACTGGGGCAGCTGTGCACTATTCTCCCTGTGAATATTCAGGAAGAAAAGAACACTGATATTCAAAAATGAACTGTGATCGGTCATGCCAAGGTCTGCATAAATATCAATAGCAGCTGCAGGTATGTGATGTTAAAGGCATGTGCTAAATCTGAGATATTTAGCATAAGTTCTTCTCTCAACACAAATTCATCAGAGAGCACAATCAGATCCCTTCCTACAGAATATATAATTATGCATGTGAAACTTGTGTGTCGCTGGAGGCCCTACACCGTGTCTTAAATGAGAGCGAAAACTTCAAAACAGAGACATGCTGAAGATTTTTGTTAGCATCAGAAAACAGTTATACATCAGGGAAGCCAAGGGAAACCCAGAAAAAAAGAACCCAAAGGAAATTGGCATCCTGTCTTTTAGATGGAAGGCGTTCAAAAATAAACTTCAGACAATGGCTCTAACACCTCCCTACCAATTTTTACCAGCCAAATAACAATTTGCAGTCACAGCTCAAAACTTTGCCTGCAGCTCTAAAATGTCATTATGGAGTATTGTTTAATACTAAAGCAAAGATGACAACTGCATTTGTCTCCACAGGACCGAATTCTACAACAATAGGAGCAGAGACTGTGGTCCAAATTCCAGGATCTTATGGACTCCTTTCCATTACAGGGTATGAAACAATGCAAATTAAACAATGCTCATAAGCAAGATGTGTTCTACCAGCTACATAGTAGAAGTTATTTTCAGCTTCAGAGTTTCAACTATTGTTTCAGCCTTGAGCTTAGGTAGTATATAAGGTAATGGAGGTTGGCCTACAAGTTACAGAAAGCAGGCTGTGATTTCATTTAAAGCTTCTCCACACAAAGAAAATGAAAAAGAGAGACTGGCCTCCAGACTATTGTTCATTAGAAATACATCTGGATAGAAAAAGCTGTAATATCAAGCTCTTCTGTAGAGTGCAAACAAAACTATCCAGATTCTGCCACACTAGTATTAGTCTCCCTGACTCTTGAGTTTTCTCTTTTTCTGTTACAAAGTTACTGAAGTATTTTTTTTTCCTATTTTAAAAGTAGATGGTACTAGAAGAAAGTACTTAGGACATGTTCTGCTTGGAATATAAACCAACAAATATCTGTGCACCCTACCAATACCTCTTCATCTTAGTTGAGAGTTATCAGCTATGATTTTTCATTCTATTTAATTGTCCTATTCAGCCTACAATCTTGATTGTGGCAGAATCAGCCAAATCTCAACATTTTCAGTAACTCTATTGATACAAACCTGGGGATGTTGAGTATAACTTGCTCAGGCAAGGCCATTCGCCACAATGACACCTTTAGTTCCCAAATTTTTGATGAAAAGTACATATACACAGAGGAAACATGCCTTTAATCAGAGCTAGTTAGAAGCTGTAACAGTTCCATGAACGTTCTGGTAAAGAAAGTAAAGGCAATTTAGAAAAAAGGTACATACACTAGAATGGAATTGTACCATATTTTCAGACTATAACCAATAAGAAATTATAATATTGGGAAAGGAACATTTGCTTCTTAACTTACAAACTTTTCATGTTCAGTGTTGACTTTGTAATGTTCAGAAGGTGGCCTGATTTCAACAGGTAAAGTATTGAAGTTTTCAAAGGTGGGTTAGGAATAGAAATCAGAAGTGCTCACAGATTACTTTTTCAAGGTTAAAGAAATATTGGAAGTCTTTATTTTCTGTATCTATAGCTTGAAGCAAAGCTCTTTGTTTCCTATAAATACGGAGTTGCATCACTTACGAACTGTAAATGACAGTTCGGCTCTTTGGAAGAAGTGTCAGTTGCTGCCTCAACAGTAACAACTGATCATGGTAGCAAGGGCCAACTCTAGACTTGAACATTCCATGTCTGTAGAATGGATATCACACTTCTGACACTGGTTCCTATGTTCTGAAACACAATCAACAAATGTTTAATGGGGAAGTGATTAAGGATTCCACAACAGAAGATGCCCTTGAGTTGTTGCTGAGTAGTGCTCAGAACCATGTTTAAAATCTTTAAAGAATTGTAGCATCAGCCTTAACATGCTTAGATTCAGTATCCATGAAATAGAAAAAAAAAACAAAAACAAACAACTAGAAAAAACCACCTACCAAAGAAAAAACATGAAAACAAATTCAAAAAATCTACACAATTCCATTCCTTTCAAAAGTAAAAAACACATAAGACCAAGAATGTTTCTTTTAAAAACAGATGGAAGGAACTCCTAAGAGAGATAAAATCTTTCAAGCAGTACGGTGTCTATCCAAAGGTGCCTAAAGAGGCATATGGTGAATGCACATTGACTACTAGGAAGCCTTATGACAGAGCAAAATTACACCAACATGGCCAAGTAGAAAGCTGATACATATAATTATTAAATTCATAAAAATGAAAACCTATCCAAAAATCCCAACCAACCAAGCAAAATCATTAACTCATATGAGTTCAAAAATACCATGAAAACCGCCATGCTGAAGACATCAATGGTGGAAACAATTTTCAAAAAACTAAAGCTTGGAGCAAAATAGCTACATATGTAGTGTAGCCTCTTGTTTAATATGAGCTTTGTCCCTAAGAATGGGAAGATTACATGTTTTATGCCAATTTTAAACTAATATTGCAGTGGAGACTGCCCACCTTGTGGACGTGTCAGCCATCTGAAAGGCTGCTTGGCTGCTCAGTGCAGACATGTATTGTTTATCCTATTCAGCTATGTTCCAGGGAGCCAAACTTCTTGGAACACCACTTAAATTTGCTTCCTGCCCCAAGGGACCTCGGTTTGCTCTCCAGAAGAAATAGGATTGGCAGAATCCTCCATTAAAAATCTGTCTCAGAAAGAGTTAATATCTCACTAACACACAGTTACTAACCTGAGATCATTTAAGGAAGAGTACAGAAAACAGTTTCACAGAGAGCTTTCAATTTTCATTCTGAAGCCTCTAGTGTTCTGTTCCAATATCTAACCTGTTCTGTTTCTCATCAAAACCAGCAAAACTAGATTTACCAGACATTGTTTTCATCTAGATGGTCTCAATTTTAAGAACACTGAAATTTTCTTTTGCATTCAAGTGCAATTCAAGTGCAATTCAGACCATGAAAGACCAGGTATCCTCAGTTGGCATGGTCTGAGTACATGCAGAATGCTCTCACCATCTGTCAGGCTTTGAATGTCATACTCATTTCCAAGATGCTTTGGGGCACTGGGAGGGCATTTCTGTGCCAGAGATTTAGCAGGAATTATATTCTGTTGTTTAGCTGGCTGGCTGATTTGCTTATTACTTCTGCCTTCAGATGGCTGTTTCTATTCAAACCATATGCAGCCATTTTTTCAACCACCTTCAGGGTCCTTCTCAAAACTATCTACTCCATAATGCAAAAAAACCCTGCCATTTATACTGCAGTACAAACGTAAAGCAGAACTGAGAACAATACTCAGAATACCTCAAGCTAAGAATAATGAATTAAAGTTTTGCTAATATTATGTGAAGGCATCTAAAATCAACTGTACCAATTCTGCAAACTGAGTCACTCATCCTAAAGGACTGACCATTCCACTACAGATATTAGTTACTTAGAAGTGTGAATTTTTTCACAGGGCTTCTTAAAAAACATAAATCTAAGATGTATGTTAATATTATAGAGTTATCTGCAAGAAGGGAACTGTGATATGTCTGAATTTTACAAGGATCCAGGGTCAATAATAGTGAAGTTTTTAAGATAGCCAAAATTTGAAGAGAAGAAAATCTCATAATTTGACAATAGCTTCTATTGCAGCATGAAAAACTGAATTTAATGCTGTTGTTGTGAGACTTCCAAAATCCTACCTGTATGGTCAAAGATGGAAGCTGGTGCACTAGATCCTGCACATGAGATGCTAATTTTGGAATATACTTTACTGGGATGAGATTTCACCATAATGTGACATCCAGAAACTGAACTTTGATGCTTATCTTGCTTTCCTTTTGATTGCAGAGGGTTTAAGTTTTTAACTAATTTAATTTCTAACTTATTTTGTTGAAGAGTGGAAGTTCTGCTTCCTACCTAGATTTCCTAGACTTCTCTCTCTTCTTTTCAAATGTCAGTTATTATCCAGCATCTCAGAAACAAAGTAGTGGGTATTTAAAACATTTGCCAACAGAAACACCTTAATAAAGAAGTTACATGAAGTACAAGCTCAAGCACTGCCTAATCAGTTTGGATTAAGCACGTCAGGTTTTATTCACTCAACTGGAAAACTAACATTTGCTCAGCTTGGAAACTCTAATTCTTTGTGCTTACTGGTGCTAAAAATGTGCAGTTATATCCAGTACAGTGTTTATTCAGTACCTGTGCAAGCATCCACTGCTTGGTTAGATTAAGCTGACAAATTTCCAAAAGTATTTGGAATTCCCAAAGAAAATGTTAAAACAAAAAAAATCTTTAATGATTGGAAGGATATTGTTTTCTTCTCTTCCACATTCTCTGTGAAAATTGGTATGCTTCTATTGTCAGTAAAATTTTGACCCAGTCCTATTTTTTCTTTAAACTATGCCATCAAAGATGAACAATTCAGTTAATAAATCTGCTGCTCTTCTTTTACCAGGAACTCAACAGCTGTATGCAAGGCTATTCTACTCAGAAGGGAAACTAAGACAAGCTTTGAGTTATCTTTCTTGGAAGGAAGTCCTGCTGTAGAAGTACAGATTATATATATCCTGAATAAGTTGAAAATCCTGTCATGCAGGCTAGCAAAGCATTGTCCTTTATTTAGAGTGTTTCTGAAAAAGGTTGGCTCCTTCAGGAGCATGAGAGAAGGTACTTTAGTGCACAAAACAGTCAAGTTTTCATTTCCAGGACAACTTTGGTTGCTGTTTCTCACAAAGCTTTCCATAAACAGCCTGCAAAATGTTTTGATCTATTAGTCATAACCTTGCATTATCACTTACCTGTTTGCCAATAAACAAAATCATGTTTGCAGTGGTTTTTTTTATATCTCAGCATACTTGTCTTTTCACTCCTATAGGGAGACAAGTAAGAATCTAATTGTTCTTCTTCCTCTTCCTAAAATCAGTATTTCTTCCTTAAGCCATCTCATTGATTTCAGCATGTTTGGGTTTTGACTGAGACACTGTATTGGGTCATGTATTATATTAGATCTTAAACCTCTTCCTTCTCTTTTCTCTGCATCTCACTCAATTTCAATTTTCACTTGTATTTTTTTAACTGTTACTCTTACTCCCTTTTCTATCCCTGATAATGTGAAGTTTTTTTACCTGTTGTCTCACATATATTTTCTTGGCACTAGCAAGGACTTTTCACTTTGGTATCCTTGTTTTCTTCTCTAAATTTCTCTCCTAGAACTCCCAACTGTCTACAATTTCCTCAGCAAGAAGCACAGCTTCTAGAACTACTGCACAAACACAAGACAATGGATGTATGCAAAGCAGACATTCTTAGGTGATCAAGCTGAATTTTTGTCCTCACACATCCTCTTTCTTCTCTCATTTAGCATCATTTTCTCCCTTTGCATTTGATGAATTCTTATTTCAGTCTCCTCAACTAGCCTTTTGCAGCCATCTTGCCAACAGTTCTGCTGTTCACAAGTCTCTCACCCTCCTATCTCTTTTTGTTTTGTTTCATGCAGGTTCCTATATGCATTCCTCAGTGTTTGATAGCTTTATTCTGTTTGCTGGACATCCATCCATCCATCCATCCATCCATCCATCCATCCATCCATCCATCCATCCCTTTGTCAATTTTTGCTCATGCTTTACTAGCAATGGCTTCAGGATGGCAGATTCCCATGGTTTTGACTGCATCCCTCTATTTTCTTCATACAGAGAGAGCAAAGCAGATAAGACTGGCTATATTGAATAAGGCAGGATGAGAACCCATTCCAGCCCAAATCAATTTAAGAAGCTGGCTCTTTACTAGTTTCTTTTTTGGCTCAACTAAACTACAAGGCAGAAATCACAGAAATACATGGTACTGACTTTTTTTCTTCTGTATGTTGTATAATCTATCATAAGATTCCAATTGTACTGTCTTACACTGCAGAATAATCTGAAATTTTAATGGAAAATACTGGACGCAATGCTAGATGTGATAATAAGAAACTTAGTATGAATCTTCAGTGCAATAAAAGTAGTATGTCCACAGAATTGCAACAAGCAGATAAGAAATATAGTAACTGACTTGTATTATGGTCTCTACACACACACAGTGTCAAGCTTCTGAAGCTCATTATTTTGACATAATCACAGAATCACTGAATATTCTGAATTGGAAGGGATGCACAAGGATTATTGAGTAAAACTCCTGGTCCAGCACAGCACCATCCCAGAGAATCACATCCCATACCCAAGAGTACTGTCCAAATGTCTCTTGAGCTCTTTTAGGCTTGGTGCTGAGACCACTGCCCTGAGGAGCCTGTTCCAGTGCTCAACCACCCTCTGAGTGGATAATCTTTTCCTAATATCCAGCCTAAATCTCCCTCAGCACAGCTTCACGCCATTTACTCCTGTCCTGTCACTGGTCAACAGAGATCAGTGTGAGGAAGTTGTACCCCCTCAGTCTCCTCTTCTCCAGGCTGAGCAGACCGACTGACCTCAGCCACTCCTCACATGGCTTCTCCTCAAGGCCCTTCAACATCATCACACTCTCTTTTGGATGCTCCCTAATAGTTCAATGTCTTTCTTAAAATGTGGTGCCCAAAACTGCACACAGGAGTCAAGGTTAGGCTGCCCCAGCTCAGAGCAGAGCAGGACAACCCCCTCCCTTGCCTGGCTGTGATGCTGTGCCTGATGCACCCCAGGACAGGGTTGGCCCTCCTGGCTGCCACGGCACTGCTGGCTCAGATTCAACTTGCCAGTGACCAGGATCCATGGTGCTGCTCTCCAGTCTCTCATTCCCCAGTGTGTCCATTCATCCCAGGTTGCTCCATCCCAGATACAGAATNGGCTGAGCAGACCGACTGACCTCAGCCACTCCTCACATGGCTTCTCCTCAAGGCCCTTCAACATCATCACACTCTCTTTTGGATGCTCCCTAATAGTTCAATGTCTTTCTTAAAATGTGGTGCCCAAAACTGCACACAGGAGTCAAGGTTAGGCTGCCCCAGCTCAGAGCAGAGCAGGACAACCCCCTCCCTTGCCTGGCTGTGATGCTGTGCCTGATGCACCCCAGGACAGGGTTGGCCCTCCTGGCTGCCACGGCACTGCTGGCTCAGATTCAACTTGCCAGTGACCAGGATCCATGGTGCTGCTCTCCAGTCTCTCATTCCCCAGTGTGTCCATTCATCCCAGGTTGCTCCATCCCAGATACAGAATCAGTCACTTTCCCTTACTGAACTCCATTTAATTTTGGCAACTGCCCCGCCCTCTAATTTCTTGAGGTCTCTCTGCAGAGCCTCCTTGCCTTCTAGGGAGTCAACAACTCCTCCCAGTTTTGTATCATCTATGAACTTGCTTAGTATCTGCTCCAGTCCTGCATCCAAGTAATTTATGAAGATGTTGAAGAGCACAGGGCAGAGGTTGGAGCGCTGTGAAACCCCACTCGTGACAGGTCACCAGTCTGGTATCACTGCATTCACTGTAACCCTTTGTGCCTGACCCATAAGTCAGTTGCTCACACATCACATGTTTATCCAGCTATTATCCTTTGGATAGTTTGTAAATGGACAGTACCATATACCTGTGGAGGTGAAAGTGATATTCAACAAAACAGTAAATACTGCCAACTACTCTAAACAAAGTGCTCACAGAAAGCTGAAACTTCACCAAGTCATAAAGGCAGTCTACTTTAGCAAACAATACAAGTGGATCTGTAGATCAAAGCAGTGTGTGCTGAAGCTCTCACATCTCAGCTGTCTGCTTTTTACGGAATTTCATGTCAGACTAGGTTCATTTTGGTCACTCAGAATGAAAGTGGTCATGAATATAGTTTGAAGTCATCTCAAAGCCCAGTTCCTGCTGCTGGTGTCTCTCAGAGGCTGCTTTGCATTTGGCATACTGGAACAAAACTTCTAATTTAATTTCCATCGAATGGAGCCTTGTTCTTATGTACCAAAACTGACAACTGAACTACTATTTAACAGATTTATTTTGATCTCTAGAAAACTGTAGTCATTTTGACATATAATTATCTTAAAAGAAACCATCAATCTCTCAAGTTCAGTATCTAGACAAGCACCTGGAACAAACTACTAAGAGAACCATTTGCAATTCTGACAGTTGAAATTGGGGGAGGGTGATGTTTTTTCTTATTTGAAAGACTGGTATAAATTAGTTTGACTCTGCATTCAAGAAGTTTGGAAAGTGTCTAAATTTTATTTCACTTTAATAACCCACAGAAAATTAAAGGAAGTAGTAGTGCTAGCTAGCATCTTATTAAATCCTCATCTCTGAGTTCTGATGCTGTTTGTCTTTCATGCACTCCAAAGTCTCTCTCTGAGTAGATATTTATCCTCCTTCATTCACAGATGATAATCCACTTTAAGGCACATGAGGTAATTTATAAATGAATACAGAAAAAACTCAAAATGACACTTAACAGCAATAGCTCCACTTATGCAGTCCCTGAAGAAAAAAATTTGGAAGCAGCATGAGAAAGCCAATGCAATCATTGTGGTATTTTAAATTACTCACAGTATTGTGCAACACAAGCATGTTACACTACATTGGAAAATAAATGGTTTTATAAGGCAGAACAAAGGTGGATAAAAAAGGTTTTATGCAAGATCAACTGGAACTATCAGTTCTTCCCTGCTTTTGTGTTTTTGAACCAGCAGAAATTGTATTTCTTCTCGCATGTTTTTGTTGTTGTTGTTGTTGGTATGGGTTTGTTTTTGTTTGGTTTTTTTTTGGCCAGGGTATATGCCAATGGAAAGTCTGAACAACTTTTAAAAACAGTTAGTTTTGTGTGGCTGCTAGTGATATCCACTGGCCAATTTTTAAGAAAGGTTGGTGAAATTTTGGGAGCCAAAAGGCAATCATTATTTTTCAGAAGTTCTGATTAAGATGTCAGAGTGGGCAGTGGAATGTATTTAGAATCCCATGTAATTTGATTGTGTTGGCCTATTTAGATAAATTGCTTTGGAAAGACAAATAAACCAGCTACTTAAAATGTCCAAGGGGGCCAGACTTCATTCCAGTGCTTCAAGCAATGACTGAAGCAACAGGCTTTTGTAACTATCAGCCAATCCAACAATAGACAAGTGTCAAAATCTGATAGAAAGAATGACACAAGCACCTGGATCACCATCACTAATAAACAGTATGAAGTGTTATTTAACTGCAAATGCTCAGCCTTTTTTTGCCCTTGAACTGAAGACCTTTGGAGACTATATTAAAGGAAATAAACACCCAGAGTTTGAAACATCTGAAGCTGAGACATCATCCCACATAAACCCATGGGATTATTTGGGTTTGTTTAGTTCCGTTCACTAGATGTGCTAAATCTGTATGACAAACCCAAGATTTAGAACATATTAATACTGTGCTATCAGTAACCTGAGGCTCTAAAATCCGTACTACTATCCTTGAAAACCAAAATAGAGTCTGACCCAGTAATGTAGCCTTTTTATCAATTTGCACCACGAAGAATTTACACACACTCTGTTGCCTTTTCCATTCATCATCAGGGAGAGGCAAGGGTGGAAAGGTTTAGAAAAGGGTATTTGTTTTCCAGGGGCAGTATTTTTGTACTTTCTTGTCCTTGCCTCCATCACTGTAGGGTAGGTTTAGGCATGGAGAGCTTTTCCAGGAGGAGGCCAATGGGCTTCTTGGCAGTTTATCCCAATGGCACACTTTTGGTGCTCTTGGAGCAGGTTTTCTTTTCTGACTGCTGATTTTTATCTGCTGCAACTATGCAAAGGGCAGGATTTTTTCCAGTCTTCATGATTCTATGATTTAAATGCTTGGTAGTGCTTTAGATTCACTTGTGTTTTCAGATTTTTCTGCTGTTGATCACAACGCTGTTTCTCCTGCCCTTTGCATCTCATGTGACACGACCACAGCTCAGTTTCAGGGGCTTACAAGGGAAACTGTGAAGTTGCCAGAAGAGATGAAACAAAACTTCCTCTCTGAGCTGGGCACACAGCAAACACAGTAGTGCTCTGTGGCACTTTGGCATAGCAGCAGGGGTGTGCTGCCTCCTCAGGCACCCTTCCTTTTCTCAGGCTGTACTGTGGATTATGTTCTGAACTCCCTCCAGGGTAGCAGGACACTCGACAACGGTGACACCAGGCAGCCCCAAGGAGGATAGGAAAGAGATATTTGCTCTTATTTGGGGAGACTTTGATCATTCCCTTGATTTGTTTGTTTGTATTTTTTCTGCTGCTGCTGCTGTTAAGTGGGAAGATAACGTTTTCCTAGCCAGAAAGTGAACAAAAGAGAAGAAATTTTGCATGTCTTTGCAGCTTAAGTACCTGTTCCAACACTGCCTAGAGAATTTTTTGGGAGAGGTAGTTTACACTTCTTCTGTCCCCCTCATTTGCATCCAAGTTTCCAGAGTTTAATGAAACAGTTATATTCAACTTTAACCTACTGTTCTTCTCTGCCTTTCTTCAAAGACAACAGGGAGAATAAGGCAATATTTATTGAAAAAAAAAAAACTGAACAAGTTTCTGCAACCATTAATTTTATGCTGGTACCAGAAGTACTAAATCAACTCAACTTCCAATTCATTAATCAGGTTTAAAGCAATAGCAACAGACTGCTATGGCACAAACCTGAATAATCCCAAAGCCTTGGGGAACTGCAGTTCACATGACAGGCATGTATAACAGCTCTCTGCCAGGGCAGCAAGCAAATTATGTGAAATATTAGATAGAGATTAGGCCCTGGCATGGCCTACTTCCCTGGCGTGTTATTTTATATAATTAANATTCTTCATATTTCTTTTCTTTCCTTGAATAGCAAAGAAGGTTGGGAGCAGGATCGATGTTTCCTGACAGCTGTAAACAATCACAGGCTCCTGCCTTCTGATTTTTTTTTCCTTCCATGACTCGTGCATTTGCTTTCAAGGTCTTCCTGTGTTGATTTATTCCCAATTCCCCCAACTGATACCTAATTCTCCTCTGTGCTTGGTATGGATGTTACCCTCAATTGCTCACTTACACAAACTTAGCAAAGCAAAATCTACAGACATAATTCAAGGCTCCTGCCAATTTAAAAAAAATCAAAACTGTAGAGTAGAATGATATCTTACATTTTGTGGTGAAAAAAGTGCCACTGCGCTCTTTTTCTATTTAGCCTACTAACAAAGGGAACTTGTTAGATTATTTAATGTCCTTTTTAGTGCAAAGACCTTTACCCATGAATACCTAAACAGATTACTGCAGAGTCTTTCAGATAAAGCAAAGAGACTTGGGACCAGGATTCTTTCTGGTTTAGCCAGCTTTGCAGCTGGCCAAAATTTGTAGCTTTGGGCAAGACACTTTACATAGCTGGAAATTAAAATGAAAATTCAAAATAGATATAAGTCCTTATCTACCATGAGAAACAAGAGGGAAGGTTTAATTACAGACTTGGGACGTAGGAAGAAAAGGTACAGAAAGACTACGAATAGTAAAACATTTTGCAGAAGTACCAGCTCACTCATGCCATTCACTGTGCAAGGGGCCGTTATTCTCAAGCATAATACTAATTATTTTATTTATCAACCATCTGCAGTGCATCCACAGTGTCTGGCATGTAGCATTAACAATATAATAAATAATAATTAAAAATTCATCAAATACACAATAGAGAAGGCAAACAAACACTAAATAGAGTAATGGAGCGTTGAAGAGTAGGCATTTACATCTCATCCCCCGTGCAGCTTCCAGTATCCTGCTGTGACATTGTTTCAGTACTGAAACAAATGGAAGAACAACCCCTATTGAGTCACCCACATCAGTCCTTCTGGCACCATGGCAGATAGCGCTGTCAGCACCGACTTCACTGAAGAACAGCCCCTCCCTGCAATAACCTCTCTACTGCCTGTAGCACACGCATGGCTCGAAGTAGGTCAAGATTCCAGTGGTCATAGGAATTGTTGAGGAGAAACACTCCTATATTCCACAAAACAATGGGCTTCCCCAGAACCACTAAGTTTGAAAAAAACGTGGATCCTTCCAGAAAACACTTCCAGATAGGCAGAGACGAATTTAAGAACCCGGTTGTGTGCAGCAGTGGCTGCTATTCTGCAGATTAAATTTTGTGTGTGCCTGGAAAAAAATTTCAGGTTTGCGTGCAGTCTGTACTATCTCACAAAGGGTAATTCCTTTCATGCATCTAATAAGGAAGAAGTTTCCTTCCTAGCTGCAGAAAAGCAGCAGTCTCCCCACAGATATCTAACCAGAAAAACAGAACAAAATTGCAAGTTTCAGCTTAGGAGGTTTCTGAGACACAGTTTGCCAGAAGCTGGGAGAATAGTTTGAGGAGACAGCACCAGATACTTGCCTAAACTCTTGCCTAGCAATTTATTCCTTACCCATGTTGGAGACAGCACACTAAGCTAGATGGTCCTTTGCTATAGAGCGATATACAGTAACACACACTTGCTCCCAGCTTTGAAATTAGCATGGAGACAAAAGCTGTGAATTAAACTTTCTATCTTAAATCACAGTAAATATGATATTTGCTGTCTAGGAGACTACAGAAACACCTTGTCACATGGTACATTCTGAATAGCATTTAACAAGGTTGGACTTGATCTTGGAGATCTTTTCCAACTTTAATGATTCTATGATTCTTAATGATCCTGTGTTAAAGCAGTCTGTTGTGATCCAACAAAAGATTATATGGGCTTTGAATTCCAGTATAAAAAACCAATCCAACACGAAACGATAATATTCTAGTGTGAGATAAAAAGAGACAGTTAGGTATTAGTCTATACCTGATAAGTCTAGCTACTTGAGGGAACAGGGAACATCGATTCTTCCCAACTTCCTTCAGGAACTCCACTTTGAAGAAAGCAGTTTTGCTCTGCCTCAGGTATTTTCTGTCCATTCCCTTTGACCAAAAAAAACAAGCTAGTCTCATTTATTTTATTAGCCAGGCTTATCTGTTCAGCAGAACAGCCTTCGTTTCTCAGAAAAAATAAAAGGTGTTTTCTTGAAACTAGGCTGTGCCTCAGGGACACACCCTCCATCAAAGGTCATAGAATCTGTTTCACATGTTGTCTTCAAAATGCTGTAGAGTAAAACCAGAAGATTCCAACCTCTGTTGAGTAGCTAAAAACTCCAACATATCTTTCTTCCTTTTTAAAAAAATCCCATCCAGATGGGATCCTTGCTGCTAAAGCACTTGCAACATACCAGGCAGCCACAGTAGAAACTGACGAGGAAAGAAACAAATTAAATCTCTGATTTTCCACATTATTTTTAGATCAGCACTTTTCCTGATAAAAGAAGGGTCTTTAGAAGGCAGAATTCTCTCATTGCACTAAGAATTAGGTCACTTGAATTGGAAACTTGCAGGAGGCATTTTCAGAAAGCTGACCACATCCACATTGCATGATTATGTCACAGAACTCCGTTAAAGAATCTTACAGATTATAAAACTCATACAAGTTCTAAAAGTATCAGCACAAATTCATGGAAGCAAAAAGAAACCTCAAGGCTATCATTAACTAGGAGACTATCACCACAGGTTCAGGAATTCCATGAAACGAAAATTGTTACATGTTAGAAACATACCCTTAAAACCCACATAATACATTTTCAAAATTCTCAATAATACGTTCTTGATATCTGGATACAGAATTCTAGATTAGATTAAATTTTGTTTGAAATAGTACTACTGTTCCTGCGTTTACATACCTCAAAAAATATTGCCTTAATTTGCATTCATTGCTTTTTAACAGAGCATTTGCATGTTAGGCAGTTTCCTCTGAGCTCTGTTCTTGCCAATAAAGTATGGTGAAAGTTGGCTAAATCAGGGGTTACTGCTAGCCAGTGACATCCGCAGCCATAGCGTCAAGATATTTCAACTTGGCAGTAATGGAATATGTGGAATGGCTGTAAATAAGCAAGAAAGGTTTCCTTCATGAGTCTAACTGGAAAGATCCCAAAGGAGCTGGAATATATAATTTGCCCTAGGAAGGACTAAGAAGAACCTTCCTTACTGGACAATTATGTGCATGCTAAGTAAGGACGTTATAACAGGAAGAAGAAAAATCTCTAGTCAACTTGTGCCTAATTAACAGCCTTCTGGTAGACCAGAGTAGCTGTCTCCTCCAAGGACAGAGGCTGGCGCTAAAAACAGGAAACAGGAAGGAGAATTAGAGGACAGACTAGAATAGCTGCCAGGGAATGAACAGAAACAAAAAAAAAAAAAAAAAAACTGGACAGGTGCATGTAAATAGTCCTGCGGAGCAGAAGGCTTCTGTAATTGTGAGAGAAATGTTAAAGGTTAAAAGACTTAAACAATTGGACGTTTGCAAAAGCAGCAGGTGCTTTGCTAAGGACAGGTTTGTACCCCTCAATCAAACGGGAGGAGGAGAGTTTTTGTGTGTTGTGGCAAAACCTCTGATCTGCATAAGAATAGCCCAGGTGCAGAGGGGGTGTGCTCCCAGTACCAGAGGATGATCGCAATAAACGAACTTTTGTTTAGAACAAGCTGGGATTTGACCCAGGTAAGTGAAAAGGTTGATAAGCAGCAGATCCTTCGAGGTGAGAAAATGCTTTTTATCATGCCAATGTCCTCCTTCCCCATGGGGCTCAGGTGAAAAACTTCCCTCCCCCCATCTCCGGGAGGCATTGGGACATCTACATGTAAGTCTGAAGGTATTTATCCCTTCTGATAAGGCACAACTGGCTCAAACACGCACCTGTGAGAAACAGCCATCACGTCTTAGAAGGGATCATCAGTCATCGAAGACCCCCTGAAGTGCCCCCAACTCATTTCTGGAGCCTTCCACCAGAGAAATAAGCATGATCCACAGTGTTGCATCAGACAGTGTAAAACTCTCCCACCAAGGCAGGTACCTGGGTGTTCCTAGCTGAACCTGAATGTACTGAACTTTAGAACCCATAGAACTTCTTGTTTTACAGGCTCCCCCCACTCCGAATGGGTCAAGACAGTGACCATCACTTCAATCTACAGACATCTAAATTGCATCAATCAACTATTGTTTCTGGACCCAGGGGTTCCTCTCACTGTCAACTCTTGTCCTTTCTTTCTACAGCTCTCTTTTCCTTATGTGCTCGCTTTATACTTTTATGTGGTTATATTACTATAGACAATAACCAAAATGGCTACATACCTCCTTTCCATTGCAACCAAATTGTCCCAAAGTATATAGATACAGATATATAGATATATGCACACATACACACACAGGTGTCATTTCACTCTAATGCACCCCAACGAATCTATTAAGAACCTCAGTTACCCTGCCTCAGGGGTGGGTCCTATGTTTAATGCTAATGTTTAATTAATTTATTTTAATTGTTTAATTAATTAATGTTTACTTTAATGGCTAATGTTTAAGCAAAACAGAGGAAGATCTGTAAAAAAAATCTGTATGTGTAAAAAATATTTCTCCTGCTCACAAAAGAGTCCTTTCTTTCAAGCCCGGTCTTGGATCAATAACATGGTTTTCTGAGATGCAGCCAATGATGCACAATGCCTCCTAGGTCCCCAGGAATTATTATTTCCATCACCACTCATGTATGGCTGTGTATCTGTTCTTTCCTCTCTGCAATGTCCTATTTTCACCTAATGCTGAGTTCTTCCTGTCCAAGTGCCCCATCTCACATATTGAAAACTTTTCTGCCTAAGAACATTCAGTTATTCCTCGGGGAGAAGTCATCTTCCTGCCTTTTTTCAAAGGTTCCTGACCCCATCAGTCTCAAACAAATAAAGCAAATGTGACTCACTGCATGGGGATTGCAAGACAAAAGGATTTGGGAAATGGGAGGTTGCATATGCCCTGAGGGTAAGATCAACAGAAGGGATGTCAAGAGAACAACTCTCAGGAACTCTGATAAAATTACTAAAAACCTGGCTACAAAATCTGAAAATATATTCTCCTAGCCTACATTATGCTAGCAAATTTTGCTATTTTGGTGTATGTCTGTATCCACCTGTATTTTGTGGATGTCTTAAAAGTTGAGTTTATCCTATTTCTACCACAAAACAGAGTTTACAACAAACTAAGAGATATAACACTGCATTTCTACATGGGATATATGTGGGAGAATTTTTGGGACCATCTCTTAGTAAAGTCACAGTATAATTTTTTCCAAGAGATTGTAAGGAAATCATAAACTGCCCTCTATCACTGTTGTTGGTTGCAGGTCTATGCGAGATTCAGTGTTAGATATATCATTGCCTGTTTGGAAGTTTTGTCACAAAATTGACTATTGACAAATACTATATAAAATTGACTGTCGCTTGCACTTTGCTGTACACAGACTGTTTCAAAATTCTCAGATCCTGAGATAAAATCCAAATTGTAATTTTCAGCATTGTCTATTGCTCTTATTCACCAGATTCCTCTTATTGAGGAATCTTTTGTAGACCCAATCTTGTACTCTGGTTTAGTTGCTATGTGAATTTGAGGCACCAGGAGGTACCCAGGGTCAGGCCAGGCAGAACCATCACTTGATAGTTCAATGGGTTCCTGGCTCATAAAACAAGCTTAAGTTAAGGTCCACACTACTAACTGAGGGCCAGCTGGGGCTTTTATCTGAGGTCACAACAAATGCATTTTTCTGAGGCTACAACTAAAATTCCTGTGAAACCAATTTGTCCACTCTTTATGAACCTACTTTCATTACCCATTGAGAAGTGTTGTTTGAGCTGTAGTGGTGTCCATTGCCAAGAGCATTAGAGATGTTGATTGACCTGCCCTCACAGGCATCCTGCCTCCTGTAGAACCATTGATGCTTCCAGGTATTTTTCCAGACAGTACTGCCTTTGAAATTCTACCTAAGGATCACATTCTGAAGGTATCCAAAAAGAAACCAGAATAAACTACTTGTTTTCACTTGTAAAGGAGGCTGTAGGGTATTTGTCTACATCACAAGAGCTCAATTGTCAGGGCAAAGGCTGAAGGCTCAGCCTTTCCTGTAATGGTGGTAGAGCCTCTGCGACAGAAGATTTAAGAAGAGGAATAAACATGTGTGGAAGAAACAACTCTGCTATCTTCAGTGAAAAAAAATAGTTCAAAGGAAAGTAAGTTTGTCATAAAACAACTGCAGATCACAAACTATGTAAAAATACATGCAAAACCTCTTAATTTCAAAAGGCAAAGGAATATGTAACTGAGGAGAATGAAATTAGGAAAATAATTACAGGCTTTCAATAACTGATTTCTGAGTATATAAAGAAACTATATTTTGGTCAGCGTGTGAGAAATCAGAAAAAGAAAACTTCACTATATGGAATTATGCAATACCTTTTGGTTTGTTTTGTTTTTGTTTTACTTTGCATTTTGAAATATAATGCAGGGCTTTGTTTTCCATTAAAGGCTTCCATAGAAATTTAGCTGTGTGGAACTTCCCAGCAACAATGATTTTTGTTTCATTAAATACTGCCATGGCTAAATCTCTTTGCTTGTTTAACTGCATCCCATTTCACTGCCTCCAGGGGTGCCTCTTATTTAAGGTAATAAAGAATTTACCCTGGAATCTAGATAAAGCACACATGGATAGACCCCCCCTCTGTGGGTGGACATGGTGCCTATAATGCAGGAAGGCCTGATTCTCCTTTTTACTAAATGGAGATTTAAACTACATAGTTAGAGCAGTTCACTGCAATTTGATCAAACCCTGACTGCTTACTTTGAGCTGAGCTGAAGCATGCTACAGATCCCATTGACTACAAAGGCAGGTTCATTTAGATGGAGGCATGTGTTCTGTCCACAGCAAGTTCAATCAGATAAATCTTGTTCACACTCTCTAACAGACTATAGGCACAACAGCCTGTCCCACTTAAGGGCACCCCTGGAAATACTGTCAGTAATGGCCAATGTAAAGACCCACTCCTACTCTAACACCAGAATACATTGCCAGATTGTTGGGTCCTTAATGGTATACAAATCCTAAACCTTTATAAGTATTTTGAATACACACTTCTGAAGAAAACTACTTAGTCTCATAATGAAACTATCATCTTAGTTTTTAAACAAATATTACAGTAGAAGAGAGAAAACAAAAGAAAAAAATCTAATTGCTCCTACAGACAAGAAGAAAATTGGGCAACATAATTCCATATCACACATCCATATTTCACAAAACTAAAAAAGATCAATTACATAAAACAGGCCCTTACAAAAGTTTGGCAATGTTAGGTAAATGAATACAGAATCTATGCGTTGCTTGGAAAAATAATTTATTATGTTAGCTTACAAAAATGACAAGTTTTTATGTTATACTTAAATTACAAGTACAGCTAGCAACTTTGATCCTGCAAAGGTACCAACTATCTCCGGAGATTCAATGAAGACTTGTAACCCTGCCTCCAGGAATTGCTTGGACTAAGTCCCAAGTCAGCAAAAGTGTAGTGTAGTTTGATATTGTTGTTACTGCCTCACTGGCTAACATTTTATAGTCTAATTGCAGAAAGTAGGTACAAATGTTGATGTTAAATTAACATATGAACTTTCCTAGTAGAGTCGTAACCAAACTTAAACATATCTGCAGACTGTGCCAAACTTTCAGCTTGCAGCAACACACTCAGAGCACAAAAGACAGCTTTCATATACTTCATACTGCAATCACTTGACAAGATCTCTGCTCTTAGTACTTAGATTGGTACTTAGGCTTTATACACGAGACTCCATCCTGGCTTCATATTGGTATAAATCAGGCACAGGCATTCTAAAGTCAGAGTGGCAACTCAACAATAAAATTGGTGTTCTGGTGTCACATGAGCCACACCTCACGTGTAACCAAGGTGCCTCAAACTTCACAGGTTGGTAAGGACTTGTGCATCAAACAACATGGTAACAGCTCTTCCTTTTATACTTTTACAATGCATTGTTCCTAAACCTGCATGAGGTGTTCTGAAAATCTAGCCTGTAGACTTAGTTTTATGTGCATCCAAGCAATTAACACAAAGTAACAGTCAAGCAGTAGTTTGGCTCAACTTGATCTAAAGGGTCTTTTCCAACTTAAATGATTCTATGATTCTAGAATTTTTTTTTAATTCATTACCTACTTCTCAAGATATTCAAGTTGGATTTTTTTTCTCCTTGAAGATGGCAGTTAATGGAAACAGTGGCCTGCAAATACCTTGTGAAGCTATTTCAGAACAAAAACATCATAGGACAAAAAAGTCAAAACTGGTTTTATTTTCTGAGTCTTTCGTTAAAAAAGAATACAAACAGTGATGGAATTTAGATGTAAGATATAATTGCTTCTCTCTACACACATAAAAATCCCCATTTTGGGTATTCATTGAATTACTAGATCAGTTGTAAAACTGAGATGAAACAAAACATTAAGTCAAATGTGAAATACAAGTGATACATATTAACAGATGAACCATCTCTCCTTGGAGATGGCTTCATCATTTTGAAAAAGCTGTACTAGACCACATTAAAGTGGAACAAAGAGCTGCAACATTTCAGAATTTTTCAAATTTCATAGGCTTGGATTGATGTTATTCAGAAGTACTGTGGTTTTCATTATATAACTAAATTTGATTTAGTCTTATTTTAAAAAAAAAGGAACCTAAATGAATTCGAAATCTCATTTCTCAGATTCTGAAAAAAATCAAAATATAAAAATGAGATAGTGTCACATTATTCCAAGTGTTTTCGAGTTTGCTACCATATGATTTTTATAAGATCATGTATTTTTTCAGCAAGCATTTGTTGTTCTTCATCAGATCAACACATATTATAGACTTGCAGACCTCCAGAATGCAATGAAAATATAGACAAAGAAAATATTTCTCTCCTATTTTCTAAAAGTCAGCACAAAATTGTAACTCCACTGATATTACAGACAAGGCTTCTGCTAGCTTTACTGCAGTCAGGATTTCCAAGCATAAAAAGAAATCTTTCTTTTTGAGAAGTAAAATTTTACACTGTATGAATGTGTTTATACATGTCAATATGCGTAAGAAAGAGATATAATTATAATTATGTGGACAGGATATACCTGATGCCTACACAGCTATTAGAAGTCTGAACATACCTTTACATTTCTAAAATCAAGTCTGAGGGAAATTCCAGTAGTTCTGGTTATTACAGTAAGGCAGTACGAAGAGCTGGACTCTTTGCCTATCATTCAAGGACTTTATCTCATTTCTTAAGATAATGTTGAGGAATGTTCAATGTTGAGGAACTTCATTCCATTATGCCTATTTCTATCACATTAACCAATACAATAAGGTTTAGAAATATTAAACAGATCTTTCTGACTTCACACCAGCACAGAAATATTTCACGACCATATTATTTGTTGAAATTCTGCAGATTCTTCATTGTTACTTTATACTATACTGCAGTGACAATACTTGACTGGGAAATATGATGTAATATATTCAGTGTCACATATATGAAGTGCCTGGGCAATCTTAATTTTGGAATGTCCCCACCAAAATGCTAGTTCGCAAAAATAATTTTGCTCCAGTTTCAGGATACTAACTGCAAAAAAACACTCTATTTCATTCAAATGAAATGAAAACAAAGATCTGGAGGAAAGTGACTCATGTATCAACTAACTTAATTAGGAGTGCTTGTAATGAAGTGTCAGAATTAGAGGGTTATTTGCTTTTTTTTTTTAGCTAACCCCAAATTAAATAGAAACTGGCAGCATGAAATGGCAAAACACGTTCCAGAAATCAAAAGCAAATAACATATTTTCTTCTCATATGCGCCAAAGGGAAAAAAAAATAGAGTATCAGCATTTGCTAATAAGCATATATAGAAATGTCAGCCTTCAAAGTAATACACCTTCAAAACCTCAGTAATACACTGTTATCATACTGATACCCTCACCTATAATAGAAACATTTTTCCATTTGTTGCTTTCTTCTGGTAACGTAATACCATAGCAGAAATTTGAACATTTGAGCTATTTGTTAAAATACACCGCAAGAGCCAGTATTCCTTCTGTAGCACATCAGCTGCCACCAGTGGAATTATTTCAACTTTGCTACCCAGTGCACAGCACACACAACAGACTTTCCTAAGCATGGAACACAGTTAAGTCTAAATCAAAGTGAGCAAGTCTCCCATGTTAAGAGATGACACAAAGTGGGATTGATGTCTGTTGCTTAACATATTCAGGAGCTTCATTTTAGTCTGCCACTCGACTGAAATTTAAGAAATTACTTGCTTTCTGGAAAAATGAAGTGTTTCTTGACTTTGATACTTCATTTTTCTGTATTTGCAGAGACTTTTTGACTATCAAATAAGAACAATTTGTCTCACTTTTAAAAACTTCTTAGATTAGTTTTTTGTTAATTTATAGACCTCTAATCAATCAATGGACAACATACTAATGGATTCACATTCCATGGCTAGTGAGCCTCCCCAGTGATGTAGCTCACACTGAACATAGGTTTCTGCATTTTCTAGCTTTATGACTGCACTGGAGACTGCTCCAGTGAAGACAAAACAAACAACTCCAAGGTTTCTGATGGACTTGTTGATGTTCTGTTAGTCAAAACATGTAACAAAAGTTCTGCCAGCTCCATGATGTCTTCATGGTTGCAGCTATTTGAATGAAATGGTGCTGTCAGTGCAAGCCTCAATAAAAACAGTGCATGCATTGAGCTCCATACACCAAACAGACACAGATGCAAAGTGTTCTCTTGGCCAGCAGCAAAACACAGCTCACCCTCATCATTTTCCACACTAAGTACAAAACTGTATCACTGCTGGTTTCTGTGAAAAGCCTCATGCCAGAAACATAAATTGGGTTGTTTCCCAGTTCCATGCTTGTTTAACAATGTGAGTGACACAAAAATCCTTTTGATCATCTTTAGCAAATTTTAGTATCACTTTTCAAAAATATTTTAGATGTCAGCAACTGTTTATAAGGAAGATGATTTGATATTAACATACTGGAGAAATACACTTTGTAATATGAGTATTTTAGGTTCTAGACTAAGCACTTAGACAGATGTCCTAGATTTGTTGTAGTCTCATTTTTTGCCTTGAATCAATAATATTTCAGAGTTATTGCAGCAAAGTCTATCCTTTACATTTCCTCCTACAAACTGATAGTAGAATCAATGCCGGCAATCAGAAAATCTAGACAAATGTAGTAAGAGACATTTACTTTGGCCTGTGGAATAATCTTTAAAATTAGACAGCATGTGACCTGATGTTGGTCCTTTTTCTAAGTAGTTTTTATTTTAGTAAACAGATAAGAGTATCAGAGTTCATATGAAAAAGCTTGCAAGAAACAACCACCATCAACACTGATGTAATTCCATAGGAACATAAACTACCAAAATTATTGACAGAGGGTAGGTGAAGAAATGGCGGTATGTCTTCTGACACACTAATGCACTGTAGATGGCAGATGAGAAAAGCAGTCTAGGATCAAAACAACTCTGGTCTGAAGAGAGATGAAAATAACAGACTACTCAAGAACAACTGTTGTACTTACTCAAACAAAACACCTATCAAGGAGCCATGTCCCTAAAAACAGACAGCAAAATTATCCTAAAGGAGATAATTCTATGCAGTTCTTCTTTTTAAATGTCATAATTTAACAAAAACATGTTAATAACCATGTTCCAAAACGATCTAGCTCCAAATAGCACCCGGTACATTCCTAAATAAAATTACTAGAAATTTAAAAATATCATCACTGCATATTCTCTCACTACAGATTTTGTCATTATTAGGGAAAGAGAAAACAAAATCTCGTAATTTCAGCCAGAGAAATGACAGATGTGCAACTTCAGCTTTAGAAACAGGAGAGCTTTGTTGTTAGCACAAATGATAAATATTGGATGTTGGATTTTAACCACAGCAATCACCTTCATTTTTGCTGTCAACATTCCCAGAAGCATTGCAGATTTTTGGATGACTTGTGTATTGGATTCTGCTGTGTTGTACTCTTGTACCGAGCACTAAAATATTCTTCAGTTTTAAAATCTAATTTCATTATTTACATAGAAAAGCAAATACGTTCATATTCACAGCAGTCTAGATATGCTTACAGTAAAGAGTTGAGTTGTGCTAAAGTAGAAAGTACTTAAGCATGAAAAAAAATTATCAAAGATGGAATTTTATTTGGAGATCACTTTCATTCAGACGTAAATACTAGCTATAAGGCAGTTTTTAAGCTAAGGTTTAAAAGTGTTCTGAAATTTTAATTTAATCATGAATTGCTTTCCATCCCTCCTACTACTAGTTTTCCTCTACAACTGCTTCTAAATTCTACAATTACATCAAAATCACAGGACTTTGCATGATGTCCTCCTGTACATCCATTTTTGACAAGGCTGTGTCATCAGATATTGACCTGCAGCTCACATTAACTTCAGTATCAATTACTTCTGTGGGGTGACAAGGGCTTGGAGAGAGATACATTTGTTACTAACACACTACAGACACAAGGAGTTTAACATAGGTACTGTGAAATTCCACTGTAACAAGCACGGCCACAAAAATTTATGAAAAAAAATTTCTGCATGTTATAGATTTGCAAACACATCCAGGTTGCAGACTTCTCATTTTTAGCCATAAAAATTGTATCAGTGTTACAAAAATACCTACTGATTTCCTTTCAGAGTAATACTGGCATTCTCATCCATGAAAAACCATTTAGTGCTACCCAGTGTAGAGACTATGCCTTGCAAGCCAGAGATTAACTGATATGTAGATTCCTTAGCTCAGAAATAGATTTTAGAATAGTAGTTTCTTTGTTGTATGGGTTTTTCATAAATTTCCTTTATTTACTTTGCTATAATAGTTAATAAAAATGTGGCTGAGCTCTGAATATCCAAGGAGTACTTTCATCATCACTGATGATTGGCTTCCATAAAAATTTTGAGAAGTAAATGTAATAAAATTGCTTTGTTTTGCATTGTAAAATTTTATTTTTTATTTTTATTTTGACATTTCTTCTTAGGATGACATAATTACACAATAAAAATAAATTATTTTGTCTATTTAGTAAATATAATCTCAAAAGTAATTAAGTACTCTCAAGTCTGCTGTAAAACATTAGCAACTGAAGGGCATAAAATTTATAGTTCATTCATGTGACAACTATTTGATGCTAAAATAGAGGGCCAACACATTTTTTAAAGCACAATATTGAAGCACTGTATTGAAGCACTGGTATATTTCAGTACAGCATTAAAAAAAAGAATGCCTGATACTAGCTTACAAAATATGTATGTACTTAGTACATACATAAGAAATTGTCTGATTCACCAAATGCTAAACAGAACAATGATTTAAATCATTATTTTTTGTGTGTGATACCACATTTTCAATTACTGAAAACCACTGCTTTGGGCATGAATTAAGTAACAGGTCATTAAAGGGTTAAAGTATAAAAACATCTGGCTACCAAAAGGGACGGCAATTTCTAAGATGTGAAATATACAAAAGGTTTTATTTTAAAATTATCTGCTTTTCTACTTTAAAAACTGAAACTGTGCAGAAGAGTATTATTTCAGACCAATATGGAAAAAATATTATTTCTTAAACCACAAAGCGACAGTTTCACATAATGTCATGAATGGAACTTTAGCCTTCAGTAAAGAGGAAACAAAATTCACTTTGTAATACGAACCTCTATCAAAGGTGGAAAAGAGACAAATAATACATGCTATCTAGACTACCATGCCAAGAGGGCAAATTTAAGAAAGAATTTCCTGGCTTTGGAGTCCGTAACTCTACTCAGTAAAAGTTTTTTTTTTTTTTCTTTCTTCTTTTTTTTTTTGTGTGTGGTTTGACATCTCTTCTTTCTTCCAGCTCATTTAGAAAATTTTGTAAAAGGATATAAAGCTGATGAAAACCCAGTCACATGGGCAAAGGCAAATATACTAAGCACTGAACATACTTCAAGTTTTAAAGTCAATATTATTCACCCAGTAGTAATTTCTGTCCTGTACAGTACAAAAGTCGATTCAATACTCGATGTAATAGTGAGGGAGATCAGACTGCTTATCCTTAGTTTTCTAACAATATAAAGCAGTAGTTATCTTGTTTTAAGAATACAAACTTCAGATTTTGAAGTTACAAGTCAGAAAAAAAATGTATAAATGCATAAAACAGTAAGATTTTTACAAATTCCTTAGGAAAAAGAGAGGACATTGTATTTCTGGTATTACTTCTCACCTAAGACTCTTAAAATTCCATTTTTTAACCTACAGGCACTTTCATGTCCAAAAAACATTAAAACTTTGGTAAAACGGTTAGGGTATGCCTTTACCCATCAGCAATCCATGCAGCAGACCTCGTTACCACATAAGGTGTTTTGAGAGCATGATTTACTGCTTCATAATATATTTTAAAGTGACCTTTCTATGTTTTGGCCATAATTTTTAGGTACCATAAAGTCTGCAAGCTGGTGACATTTCATTTTGTTTTTAAAGTTTCAGCAGATCAAACCAGTTAAAATATTTTAAATGCCATACTTCTACCTCTGCTCTGATCTAATAAAAAATATATATTACAAATGTTGGATCCACTTAAAGTAAGTTTAGTTTATAGTTGCTGTGGCTTGAGCTAAACACTGTTTCATGACATCCACATTCTTTGTAGAGAGCAGAAGTTTATTTGTTGATTTTTTTCTTGTCCCTGTCACAGCTGTTGAGATCAGAATGGATGGATATGCCTGTTTTGTTTCCTTGGCTCTATGAATGAGCAGATGTGCCAGAAGTCTGCAAAAAGCCAATGCCAGTGCTACCATGCACAGCGTAATACACAACAAAAGGTAAAGAAAATTTTTTAACCAAACCAGATTTTTTTTCAATTTTAAGTAATTTAAGTTCATGGAAAATGAACAGAGAATAAACTCAGTCTTTTTCTCATTTCTGTGTCTGGTTTTGATGTCCTCAGCTGTTGTTCTGTTTGAAACAGGTTGAACACAAGGTGATTGTCAAGGAAGTGCATTGTCCAGAGCACTCACTGGGACTACAGAACAATTCATCAGAGTATAAAAAAAAAAGAAAAAAAAAGGCCTCTTTTGAGATGGCACAGCATGGCCCGTGAATTATACCTGAGACACCTACAGTGATAAAAAATGACAGTGTTTCAGAGAAGAAATAGTCTTCCTAAATACAACAGAAGTTTGCAAAACAAAATTTTTTGAATGGTGTTAATGCTGCTACAGTACTCTGCTAGCTTTGGCAAATCTTTTAAGGCACACTAGCAGTGATCCAGCCAGAAGTAGCTGAGAGATTAAAACAAGAACCATCAGAAACACTTGCATTTCTTTAGACAGCAGAAAATTATTCTGTTATATGCTCTTTGAGACCACTGTAATGCAAAATTGTGTCCAATTTGTTTAGAATAGCGATAACTGAACAAATAAAAATGTGCAATATTGTATTTCCATAGTATTTCATGATCAATATGAGACATCTTCTCTAATAGAGAACACAACAGAATAAATAAATGAACATTAAACACTGCTTTTAAAATTTTCACAGCCACATAGAAGTGCCTTTCAACACTCTTGATACATATGGGTGAGATCCAGATTCTTTAAAGTGCCTAACCAAGGCCATCTGATAAAACTGTTCTGGCCAAAAGAATAATTCTAGACAAGTTATAATACATATATACTGAACCTGAAATCAAGATGTGAATTTTCACTTGCTTTGAGAAAATTTTGTTTTATCACTTCTTCCTTATAGGATTTTTTCAAACTGAGTGACCTAAAATCACAAATGTGTCTGTACAACATTTTATAACGAGACTCTCTCATCATAATAGGCAATTTCTGAATATTTTTTCATTATTAATAATGCTATTAAACATAATAAAAAAACAAATGTCAGAACAAATCCTGTATAGGGGTAAATAAGCTCATAGCAAAGATTAATGTCACAGGTATTTCACTTCACAGTATTTGAGTAATACAATAAATTCAGTCTAGGAGGACTTTTGCAGAAGCAAATACAAGAGAACAGCAAAATCCCAGAAAGCCTTTGATGTACGTGTCACCTAAATTATCTCAGGAGTTCATCAGAATTACTCTTGGTGTTCTTTCATTTGAGTGTTTGGCAATTGCTGAATCATTAAGGGTGCATCACTCCTACAGCAGATGGAATTACTACTGTTCAAAACCAAAAAAAAAAAAAAAGTGTAATAGAATTTACCACAGAGAAAACTGGTGTGGTTTTGTAAAATATTCTACTGCTTTCCTCCTTCTGCTTGCAGCTTCATTTCACTAACACCAACGTTAGTAGAATCTTCCTTGGTGGCACTTGTATCCAAAGGAACTGTCCCTTTCATAAGTGCTAGAAGTAAGTCACACAGAAAAGGTGATTAAGCATCTTCAGAGTCACACATTAAGTCAGTTAGACTCAATGATCTTAGAGGACTTTTCAAACCTATGATTCTCAGATTTGGTTGACTGACCATTAGTTTTTACTTAAAACATGTACTTCATTATATGCTATAATTTATTCAGCAAGTAATATGGTGGTAACAAATATTCAATATTCATAAGGCTATGAATTGAGAAACTGACTTATTTTTCTAGAGAAAGAGATTTTAATACTCTATAATACAGGCAAAGCCAAGAGCTTTCTTATACACAAGAAATGTAGACTGTTTTAAAAAAATTGATTATTTCACTAAGATATATTTTCCATTTATTTTTCCAGAATTTTTGTTTAAATAAGATAAGACAAAACCTCTCAAAAAAAATTATGAAGGAATATCTTTACCCACAGCATGGACTTAAGTCACCAAGTGACACTGAATAGGTGCTCATACAACGTCATATTGTGTATATACCTTCACAGCATGGTACACATATAGTCCCTTTTAAAAAATATATTATATTGCATCAAAATCCAGACAATATGAATTGACAAAACATCTTATAATAAAATGCTAAAGAAAAAAAATCAAAATATCCAAACATTTAGCAAAAGGTAGTAATAAAAGGAAGTACATAACATACCCTTCTTCTAATGGCCTTCTTTATAGCACAAGCATGTAACAAAAGTGGTCCTAATCAATATCCAGAGCACAATTTTTAATGATCCAGTAAAATTGTAGCAGTACATAACTTTTTTTTTTTTTACATAAAAAGTTACTTAATAATGAGCAAGACTTCACATTCTGGTTAGATCGGGTGAGATGTTTTTACTTTCAGTAGAATGAAATCACTGTGTTGGGAAATTGGTATAACAGTAAGTTCTAAGTTTTCAGCATAAAGTTCAAAGTTTTCAGAATCGGTCCAAAGCTCTGCTGCTTATGCTATGTCAGTAGTCAGTATGCTATGTCCCGTGGACAGTATTCAAAGTAAGGTGAAAAATCATAAAGAAAGTTCATTGCTTAACTGCTTAACTAATTTGAGTCGCATTTTTTTAAGTGATGAGGTGAAGTTTCCAGTCATTCCAAGTTCTTATGCTTAAGCAGCCCTAGGTTTTGTTCTAGAACTGTGTCCACAGCATAGTGATGTTGCAACATCTTTCTACTTGTAAGTACATTACATTATTTATAAATGCCAATAAAAATAGTCTTAAGAATTTATGAAAAAGTGTACATAGAGGGATAAAGACAGGCATCAGCAATACAGTGCAAGACTTAATTGTTATGACAATAAAGCCTACATTCACGACAACTTGGTTTTACTCAGCTGTGGTATCAGTCATACTACATACCATGTTGACACAAGAGTGTTGTCTATCACAGCTTATGGAGCCCTGGAACGTAAATTCCCAACAACAAAAGAAAGCCTCTAAGACATATGGTTTCTGGGAAACCATCCAGGTTAAAACCTCAAAGCGATGAAATGTGCAAAGAGAAAGGCAGGACTGAATTCACAAAGCTAATGCAAAGCATGTGTAACTCTAGGGACTTCTGTACTCAAAATTTCAGGAAAATACAGTGGCTGTAGAAACAGTTTCTGAGGATTATTCTTTAGATAACAACTAGTAGTGACTGTCTGGACCAACCATTTTGGTCTGATAATAATATAGACTGCAAACCACATCTAGTGATTGTTTCCTTGAATAAATCATTTTCTCATTTAAACTTCCCCGTTTCTAAGAAAATGGGTATAGAAATAAAAGCACACTTCCTCAACATATTTTAAAAATTGCTTGTAATGAAAAAGCTGATATAATTGCAGAAATTATACCAAAAACAAAACACAATGTTGATATTAATTACTTTCCTTTTAACTGCTTGCTCCATTGGCAACATTTTAGTAAATATATATATATGGAAACAGATTGTTGTTCCCTTATTTATTTTCCCATACTCTTTGTCCTTTTTTCTTCAACCAATTTTAAACTTAAATCCCACGATCTCTCTCACAGATAAGTTAAATTAAAACAAATGAATCTGCTCTCCTTCTGGGTGCTCTCTACAAGTCATAGGAGACCCATATTGGGAAGGAAGATTCTAGTACTAGTTATTGACTCCACAGTCTGTAAGGCTTCATGAATTAAAGAGAGATGGAATGGGGAAACATAAATCACAAAGGCTTGCAAACTGCTCCAGAAGGTAAATGAAAGGAAAAAAAAAAAATTCTATCCTTCTGTTTCTGAAGAAGGAGACAATTAATCACAGAAAATAGATGATGACATGTATAGGAAGATTTATTAAAAGCTACATTAGGTTTGGGAGCAAAGATGTCAAATTATACTTCGCTGTCAAAGTCTCAAATTATAATTAATTAATATCATTACTGAAATTAAAAGTTCATGATGTTTTTGTGACTATCATGACTGAAGTAGCTGACTTTTCATTTGCCACTCACTGGAAAATCTCCTTAATGCTAATACCACTGCAGAATTTTCACTGTCCTCAAGAACTATACCAACAAATTCAAAATACACATTAGACTGGTGGAAATCAGTTTCAGCATAAAGTGACAATTAGTCACAAACCAAAGCCTGTGGAGTAATTCACATATTTTAGTGCCATAAGCACTAAGTAGTCAGTTGAATCACCACTGTCATTTGTTAATCACTTATTTTTTTATCTCCAGAAAATTTTGTACTTGGTGCTGGTAAAAAACATTTGAATTAGAGAATAAATATGCAAACTGTTTAACCAGATTGGTATTCAGATCACATGAATCCTATTTCTCTTAAAACTGCCTAAAATTTATTAAAAAGTTTTGAAGCAACAAAGTCCTAGCTTGTTTAATTTGGGTTAAGCAGTGTAAAGACATTGTAATATTTTAGGAACATTTATGCTGCATTTTTAAATTTCAGTCAATTTTTGCAGTGAATCACTTTTGGAATTCTTGAGATTGGAAGGGACTGCTAGAGGCCATTTATCTGAACATGCTATGAGGCATCGGTTACTTCTTTTCTATACCCAAAACACGCTCAGCTGTACTTTGATTTGCAAGACTTCGACAGGGATGAGGTTTGGGAAAATGGAAAAATCAACTCGGAGTCAAGGTAAAGTGCTCCTGAAGTACAGAGGTACTTTCTCCTATGCTTTATTCCCACTATTGTTATTCAGTACGCTCTGCAAAATGATACTAAACCCAATCCATAGATTCTGAAAGAAGAGAAACCAGTTACCTTTAACCTCACCAAGTCTGCTCAGGACTTGCTGGTGAGCAGTAATGTACCACAGCACTCATTCTAAAATGCCACACTTTCAAAGTGCAATGAAGCCTGAAATAGGACTTACCACTACATAGGATGCAACTTTCTAAATAGGTTCCCAGTACACAAACTGGCTATTGAAAAGAAATGGAGGACGTTACCCTTCTGAAGGGAAGTATTTTGATATCCATGTACTCATATGCTCAAAAAAAACCCTTAAAACCTGTTTTTAAATTTACTTTTGACACTCATGCAAAGGTGTGCCTATGTACTCAATCATGATCTAATACATCCTATGTTTTATTGAGCATTTCTCAGCTGTATCAGAGATCCCATGACTTCACATGAACACAAGCTGTATAAGCACAAGGGGGTAGAGAAAAAACAGTTAAAAACACTATTGACATAGAATTAGTGAATTCAACTTTCACTGTGAAAATGCTACACAAGTATGACACTAACTGCTGCACATGAAAGATCTTGGAAAGAATTCTTGTTTGAGGACATGTCTCTGGTCCCTCAGAAGATACATAGCTTACACAAGCATGACTCATTATGCAGAGATTCAGAATTCAATGGCAGCCCTTTTCTTTGGCATAGGTTTGGGTAACAAACAAAATACATTGTATGTCCCAGTTGAAAAAACCCAAACAACTGTCAGTGGGATGTAATGAAGTATTTCCTAGGGAAAGACATCCATCCAGCATCTAAAACTAAAAAACAGCAGGATAATTAAGATGGTTCTAGCACATTTTTTGAAAAGTAGTGTCTCACTCTTTCAAGTAAAAAAAAAATTTTAGAAGAAAAAAATGTTACCTATAGATTTTTTCTGTGATATAATACTTACAACCTGAACTTGAAAGCAGTGAGCTGCACAAAAAGTTGTTTTGAGATCGCCAACTAGAAGAGTGAGCAGCCACTTCTATATCAGAAATTTCAGCATCCATTTTCACATCCTATGGGAACCAAATAAAAACAATTTTATCAATTACTATCAAGCAGCTGCAAACTTTAACAAAAAGCATACAGCACACGTACAGGCACATGCTGTGATTTCACACATGCTGGAAAAAATTATTTAAATTATCTGAATTCTCAGGATTGCAGTTAGCTCAAATTAATTTGCTTATGAGTTTTATCCCCATTTCACCATTATAAAATATCTGGAAAAAACTGCTTTACCTTGAGAAAAACACTGGCAGCATTGGAAGTCTTTGCACTACAGCAAGTTGTAAAAATGCTCTTTCCTGTTCACATCACATCCACAGTTCAGGACATACCATACTAGCAAGGCAGATACCAGTGAATGATGACTTCCTCATCAATGAATGGTTCATATTAATTCACTCAAGTTCCACAAGTGGTAATAAATATAAATCTATTTTCTCTGCCACTAAGGAAACTTCAAGTTCATTGATTTCTCATATCAAAATACCTAAAAGTGTTTTTGAATTTTTTTGTTAAACCATTAAATAAAGTCTGAAGTACAATGTTACTATTTATGACTAAACCCGTACAGCATAGCTTCTTGGTGAGGAAAGTCATTTGGTCTATAAGCTAAAAAGAGAAGATAAATTTTAAAAGGTCATTTAAACAAAAATCCCTGAAAAATCTCTATTAGCTCTGCCGCAAGTAGTCCCCAGTTACAATACCATCCAAAATAAGATTAAAGGTTTGGCTTGGTATCCAAATTACTTAGTTTCTTGAAATGAGAAGAGGTAACAATGAATAAATGCATCAGTTCATAAAACACAATTTTACTGCTGAATTCTTATCATAAACAGCCTCAGGGAATTTTGTTAAAACATCTTGCAATTTATCATTCATGCTGATACTAAGATTTGAAAACTAAACAGAAAAAAAAAATTCTACATTCATTTAGAGATACAATGAGCTTTTGTTTCATCATTGAAGAAGGATTTATTCCTATTAAGACTAATGGGAATTATACATATTAATCCCCTTATGTGCTGATGAGAGACTTAATACCTAAAGTGTTCATAGCACAATAACAATTTTTAAAGAATAAAAAAAGGTTTTGTCTTTCCATTCTGCTTTCAGAATGCTTTTAAAGAAGAGCCTTTAAACAAGAAAGCTGATTTTACCAGTATCTGCAATACAAAATAGCTTTGTCTTTACAAAAATATTAATGTATAGAATGTGCCTTTTGCCATGTGCTTCACTGACAATTACATCTGTAAGTTGTGTCTGAGTAGATGGTCAATTGTCTGTGGCAGGGAAACTCTCCTAAAATATTTGTATCTCTACATCAAAATATTTATCTTTGGTTTTCCTCAGGCTTCCTGTTTTGATTTTGCTTCTGTTGCTATTTTCTTTTAATGCATTATATTTATGGGGTTTTCCTCCAATTTCATCTTTATCTACTATTATTTGGCCCTTTCTTAGTTGAAAAATCAAGATTGTTGTACCTGATGGTATTCTGCCAGCCTATGGGCCTACTTTTATTACTGGAAAATCTTCCATTTTAACACATACAAATAGAAATTTTAATCTTTTAGAGCTTCTAAGGAACAGGTATTTTAAAGCCATCTGACAAGACTACAGAAGAGTAGGAAGACTGAGTGGGCACAAAAGAAATCATAAGAAAGAAAGAAAAAAGCCTGCTTTTAGAGGAATATTCAACTTTGGTTTAATTTTTCCCCCTTAAAATGAAAAAAAGCTGGGACACAGATTAGATAATGCCTGTCTGAGATCAATGTTGGCAAGCAAGCTGAAACAAGTGTATTATAAGAAAGGCTAGAAAGAAAAACATAACAGACGAGAAGGACTAATTCCAGAAGTAATTTAATCTAAAATGATCAATGTAAAATTTTTATAAGAAATATGGATTTTCTTATCACCTATCAAATATCTGTCTACTTTGTATAGCAGGGGCACTATGTACGCAGAGTGAACCAAAAATACCTGAAAGAATCAGCTTTGATATCCTCAAACCTACACTCTCCCAGCAATCAATTTTAGAGACTCACAACTGACAAACAGTGAAATAAAAAAAAAAACATTTGAGTTCGTTTTTAAGGAGGGTACGAAAGGCAAGCATTAAAAAGGTTTTTTTTTAGTCTAAGCTAGCCTGATCACTGAAATCAGATTAGCACCCGTCTGTTACTTGGTTTTGAACATTCTGTTCTATTTGCAACAGCCGTGACAGCAAAGAGTACTGTATGTCATGCAAAACCCCAATTAGGCCTGACTAAATGGAAGCCATTAAATGCTCTTGGTTGTCTAAAGAAAGAGAATTGTTTTGGAATCAGCTTTGTACTGGATTCTGATTATTGAGTTCAAATCACACAAGCTCAGTAAGTTCAGTCAGCTTAGTGCAATGTTATGTTCTACCATCAGCTGATTGCATTCCACTTAGCTTTTCAGTGTTTTCCAAATTTCAATAGCTACTGATTTAGTAATGCTTATGTGGAGGGAAGAGAAATTCAAGATACTGAAAATTGTCATCAGCAACAGACTGACCGTGCCTGTTTCCTCCTTTCAATTCTTTCTTACAGAAGAGCAAGATGGCTTTTTAAAGTAACTTAATACCTTCTTACAACAGCAACTTGTTAAGCTAATATATTCTGTATTTATTTTATCTTTTCCAGTTTTTAAAAGACATACTGTAAGTATGTTCTCATTTTACAGAAGGAAGATGGTTACAGATAAGTTGGGAAATACAAATTTCTTTTTGATAGAGTGTGTGATCCTTGATTTGAACTCAAGTGCTTAGACACACAGGTATGATACATTGACAAAGAAAATTATCTGATTGAGGTATGTAGCAGAAACACTAGTATGACTTTTCAGATCTGATCACTTATTTTAATCACTTCCATAAGAAATTGTAGTTCTGCTGAAGTAAACTGCTATCACAATGACAGTGATATGACAATGAACAAGCTAATAAGTGAAAGAAAGCTTGTTAGTAATTGGAAAGTTAAACTCATGACAGGCAAAGTTTCTAAAGAAGAGCATTGGATTTGTACTGTAGGGAGTAAGTTATTCATGCTTAGCACTGCTGTAAGTCCAGTGAGTGACCTTTAGCAAACCACTTCCCTTCTGTTTGCCTGGATTTCATTTATGTATGAAAGAGACATCATACAGAATCGTTTGCAAAGAATGCAAATATCAACTACTGAAAAATTACTACATGTGATTTATAAATTAGTCAACCTTTTTATAGAGGAAATGGGTTTCTATATCTTTTACTTGAAAGGACAAGAGAAAAATGAACAAAACAATTAAAGAATTGCTTTAGACAGCAATTTGACAAAGCAGGTAACCACTTCAGAGTAGTAAGACACAGTAAGATACCTTTCTGTGAAAGTTGAAAGATTTTTGGGAAGTATTCACAGCAATGAAGGCAACCTTCAATTCATCAAATTTCATGCCATGTCAATATACCTGGCATGCCATCAGCCATGGCTGCTATAGGAAACAGAAATATTCATGCATGATTTGAGTCTGTGTTTGTACTAGGAGTTAATAAGGTACAGTCATGTTGCTGATTGAAAGTAATTGAGAAATGAAAGTGGAGTACACACACATACTTGCCCAACTCTTTGCTTTGAATCTTCCAGCTGCTGCTGCAAAGAAGTCACTATTTCTTTATACTTCATATACCTCTCCTCAATCATCTCCCTTCGGCAACGGGACTCCTAGAAATGCATTTAAATATTCAGATAATTTCATAACTTGAAAAGTAGCTAGAAATTCTGACTATTATCAACACAGGTATTGTCAAGGATTTTCACCACAGCAAGAACAAATTAAGTACTAACTTTCAGAGGCTGACCTACAGGGACCATACAAAAGCATAACATTCTGTACAGAAAAATAATGTTAAAATACATGTAGATTAAAATGGAAATGGCCTTATCCTTAACTGATGAATGATTTCTTGTAACCCTTTCCAAACTTCAGCAATATCATACCTTCTAACAAAAATTCTGTAATGGTGAAAAATTAATTACAACACTACAGAAACAAGCACTAGGGAAAAAAGGTTCTAAGGATATGGACAAAACAGTATTTTTAACAAGAAAACATAATGCTTCTCACTGAACTAGTTAATGATACACTTGAATTAACAAACCTCCTAGACAACCTGAGAGGATTATCAAAACTTACTTCCTCTTTCCTTCACCCTTCCTATGAAAACACTGAAGGAAGAACTTCCTAGCTATTGTACAAAAATTCCAATATGTTATTTGCAAATAGAAACAGTAATGAAGCTCCAAACTGACATCCTTCTCAAAGCTAAGGCATAAAGCTTAGCTCTCTTGAATAACAAACTATTTCTTAAACAAAACACTGTGTTGATAGGGACTCATCTTCAGAAAACCATCTTTAAAAAATCAAGCATGAAGGAGAAGGACAGAGCCCAACTGAAAACAAGGATTTTTGCATTCCAATCTCACAAATATTGGCTAAGTTATAACTAGAGCAAACCAGAAAATGACAGCATAATTTCATAGCAGTGTTAAGTGAGAGAGGGCAAGTGTGAAGGAGATTGCAGATGCCTGCTGAGAACAAAATTTTTCCTTTAGTAGAAACAGAAGGTAAACACAAGCCTCTGTCAGCGCAAAAAAGCTCTTCTGGGGACACCTGGAACACGAAATTAAAACTATACATCTCAACAATATTGTTCATAAAAAATACAAACATTTTAAACAGTACTTGCATTGCCAAATCTGTTGATGATGACAGCAATGAAATGGCGCAGAATTGTTAACTGATGACCTCGTGCGGGAACACAAAATAAACAATGCTCCAAACAAGTATGTTTTGAAATGTTTATGACAACCACAGATTAAGAAATTTTGCATAACAAACAAAATGCAAATCATTATGTATTTGTTGATCTGTGGTTTAATACTGATTTAAAATCTATGTTGTGCAAGGAAGTTACAAATTCTTTTTTACTAAACCACCCATTTCAGAAATGGAAAGTAACTGTGGTACAGGGGTTTAGCCACTTAGCCACTGAAGATCAATCTGAGCCTTATCACTCTTGACAGTATGTCACCACTATTGTCAATATGTTCCACTATGTCCAAACACATCTTGATTGGATAGTGGTGCTGAGAAAATAAGTGACAAGTATTGTCATTATGTCAAATCAAAATAAAAAGTTGTAAAGATCATCTATCTTCACTCATTAAGTTAAATATTGAAACAACTGGCACAATTTATTTAATTATAAAATTTTCATTTTTTAACATGTAATATCAGAATTTACCACTCAATAAAAATATTCTGAAACAGTAATTAACACATGACCTGTTATGTCCAGTTATCAATGTTTGCCTGCATTATGGAGAACAGAACTAAATTTATGACTTCAAAACGATCCATATAAACATGAAAATAAATTTCAATATGTCATATACGTACATATGCAACTGCAAATATTCTATTAAACACCTTATCTTATTCATAGAACGTATTAATTAACCAAAATATTTTAGAACTGCTGAGAGAGTCAAATGAAATCTTTCTCACTCCAGTATCTTTGCAGTCTTCTAACAGGTTCAGTTTCTCAGGCACAGACTCCAGGTGGTTTAAAGCTACTCGGGTACTCTAAAGAACAGAACACAAAACATTAAAAATTAATTCATTCTTTCAGCCATCTCATACATTAAAAACCTCAGTCTTATCAGCATACTAGTTCAAGCTTCCTCAGTTAGAGTGTTGACTTGCACTAAGCTCAATCCCATGTAGCTGTGGGACTCACTGAAGCAGCCACACCAGAGGCTCCAGCCAGCCGGACCTGCTGATGGGAGATGGAGCTCTCCAGGTCAGAGGCTGCCAGGAGTGCCTGATGCCTCTTCACGAGGCTGGGGCTGACAGTTCTTTTGCAGAAGGTAAGCTGTGCTTGAGGAGCTGGTCACCAGGTGAAAGAGATACAGGAGGAAGTGAACAGGCTATGCAGTGTTTGAGCAAACAAGCAAAAGAGAGACTCATTATTTTCAGAGTCTCACAGTCTCAAGACTCTCAGGAGTCATGAACCTCCATTATAGTGGAGAAGCAGATGGACTCAGAACCCTGCAGGGTAATTAATTAGTCAAAGGATTGGTAGCCAAGGGTCTATTAAAGATGAAGGCTGGAAGCAGGTCACAGCATGTACTAGGAGGAAGGTTCCTCCACCTTCTCAGAATTCAACAGGTAGGACTGACACCTTCCACAACACAGGTGAGACTCTGGAACTAGAAGGTCAGAATGATGAGGTGGGTGAAAGTCTTTCTGGGATACTGAAGCTTCCCAAAACGCCCACCACCTGTACCCTGCACCAAGACCTCTGCAACATGAAAATGAAGAGTAGTTGTAATAGGAAACACCCTTCTAAAGCAAATGGAGGGCTCAATATGCAGCTTACAGGGAAGTCTGCAGTTTCCAGCAACTAAAATAAGAGACATTACTGATATGGGAAGAATACAGAGATGCTGCTTGTCACTGTATGGAAAAAATTCATGGGGTCAAAGCTCTACTGGAGTTGAAGCTGGCCAGAAATGTGGAGAACAATAAAAAGAGTTTTAAAAAATATTTTAATGGCAATAGGCAGTGTAAAAAAACCCTTGTCCCCTTACAGGATGAGGATGGTCACTTCACAAACAGGGACACAGACAAAGTAATGGTATTTAATGCATTCTTTGCCTCTGTCTTCAACATGGATGATCGACCAAGGGGATACTAGTGCCCTGAGCAGGAGGACCATGACCGTGAGAATGATCAACTCCCTGTCGATGCTGAACCTGTGTGGGATTTGCTGCTCCAGTTGGATCCCTACAAATCTATGTGGCCTGAAGGGATTAATTCAAGACTCCTCAAAGAGCCAGCTGATGTTATCACAAAATCTCTCTTGATTTTTTGAGCTGTCTTGGTAATCTTCAGCAGTTCCAGCTTACTAGAAGCTGGTGAACCTTGTCACAGTTTTAAAGAAGGACAAGAAAGAGGACCCCAGGAACTACAGGCCTGTCATTTTCACTTTAAAGGCCTGGTAAAGTTATGGAAAAGATTATGCTAGGAAGTATTGAAAAACACCTGAAAGACAACATCGTCATTGCTCACAGCCATCTTGATTTCATGACAGGAAAGTCCTGTTATTATCAAACCTGATTTCCTTTTATGACCCCCTTGAGTCCTGGATGCAGTTTTGGTCACCACACTATAATACATTAAACTGTTAGAGACCATCCAGAGGAGGGTAATGAAGATGGTGAATGGCCTTGAGGGGAAGCCGTGTGAGGAGTGACTGAGGTCACTTGGTCTGTTCAGCCTGGAAGAGACTGAGGGAAGACCTCACTGCAATCACAACCTACTCATGAGAAGAAGAGGAGGGCAGGCACTGATCTCTCCTCTGTGGTGACCAGTGACAGGACCCAAGGGAATGGTATGAAGTTGAGTAAGGGGAGATTTAGGTTGAATATTAGAAGAAGGTTCTTCCCTCAGAGGGTGGTTGGGCACTGGAACAGGCTCCCTAGGGAAGTGGTCACAGCACCAAGCCTGACAGAGTTCAAGAAGAGTTTGGGCAATGCTCTTGGGTACATGGTGTGACTCTTAGGGATGGTGCTGGGCAGGGACAGCAGTAAGACTCAATCATCCTTGTGGGTCCCTTCTGACTCAGGATAATTCTGTGATTCTATGATTTTCTTTTTTAATAAAAATATATACAGTGAGCAGTTAGATAAATGCAGAACAATAAAATTTCCTATTTTCAGATTAGGCATATGGGATGTACTACTGAAAAATGAATTGCCACTCTAGGGACAGTTAGGGTTGGACTCAACAATAAGATTTCACATTCACACCCATCATGCAAAAAATGTAGTCTATTGCAAACTGCAAAGAACTGAAGAAAATAAATATCATGGTTTTGGTTTTGTGTGCAGATGAAGTTGGTTGATCATGCACAAAGAACAGTCATGTCCCACAGGCCAGATGCCTCTGCAGCTTCTCAAAGGCTGCCCTTCTATTATTTGCCGAAGAGCAAGTAAATCCAGAACTGTTTGTACTTTCTGAATAACAGTTAGTATTTCCTCCAGAACTCTAAAAATCACACTTCTTTGGACAAGGTTCTGCTAGTCTGGTATTTAATCTACCAGTAATGGGCTTCATTAACCATATTACTGCCCTGACACTTTAAAGCAAAATCTTAAAACAAATAAAATCCATCAATCCTGAAATCAAATATTACATTGTAAAGCCTGTGCAAACCAAGTTAACTTGCCCTTAACTACAAAAGCTCTGTTACCAGTTCTGGAAAATCTCAATCTGACCACCATGAAAAACATTCCATTTATATCCTAGACTTGAGACCTGAAGAGACTAGAAGTTTCAGTCACAAAAGGAGAAGAAAAATCAATGGGAGCCTCTCTGCATAAATGGCATCAACTTCAACAAGACGGAGACTAGGAGTGAGGAGTGGAGATTCAGAAATGGAACAAAGTAACCTAAATGAAGACACACCATCTGTTTAAAAGCAATGATGTCTGCCTTGTTGTTAGTTCCAAATGTTTTTAAGGTTTTAAGAAATATTCATAACAAACAAAAGTCAAATTTTATAAACAATGGGATTCATTTGCAGCTAACTTGGACTGAACTTGTAGTCAATATTCAGTACCAATAAACTAAATTAGGTAGAAGATATGAGACTCATTCTTCTGTTCCTGCAATTATACGTATGCAAAAATATTATGCATATAGATATATTTCTCTGTTTACCCACCTTGTTTTAATGTAGATAACCTGTGATCTGCTCTCATTAAAAAATGAACTTGTGCCCTAGGTGTAAGCCAATGCCTTAAGCCATCCCATTTTTCAATTCTTTCTCTAATTTCAATGCCAAGACCTCATGTAAACACTGTCTGTAAATGGATTTAAGGAAGATGTTAATCATCTGTTCTTCCAAAGTGCCTCCTAAACATATCCCCTCTATTTCATGCACGTTTTGTAGAGGAAAAAGAAATTAGCTGTTTCTCTGCTAGTCCTTATTAGTTTCATTATTAAATATAATCCTGAACGCAGAAGACCAGCCTTTGGGTTAGATGCACATTAAGTCTTTGGTTTTTTGGTTTTGTTGAGAATCATATGAATAAAGAACGGTATATGCTACTTGGATTTCTGAAAGGTGTATTAGAATCCTAAATATTAAATCTAACTTCACATTCAAAATGATGGGCTCTAAGCTAGCCATTACTGCTCAGGAAGCAGATCATATGGTAGTGATACACATTACCAAGAATCTGCTAATGCAGTGCTCAGTATCAATCAGAAAAGCAAAATCAACATTCAATATAATCAGAAAAGAATAAAAAAGCCAGAGAACATAACTGTCCCAGATCATTAATCCAACTGCATCTTGGCTGCTGAGTGCAGATGTGGATCCTTATTTCAAAAGAGAAATAGGGAAAGATCAGAGAAGTTGAACAAGAATTTTCAAAACCATGGAGTGCTGTTTCCAAGTGAGAAAAGATAAACACAATACTCTAAAGAGCAGGACTCTTCAGCCAGGAAGAGAGATGCCTGAGAGCACTAATGACCAATTTCCATTAAATCGTAAGTCACACAAAGATAGAAAATTCTACATGGCATTAAGCAGAAAACTGGGCACGTTCATGAATGAGAAAGACCATAGAATGGTTCCAAATTCACAGAAACTACATCTAAGTCTGGAAGCCTTCGAGCTTTGAATGGCTGGAATCAGAACGAATTAATGGGAAACAAAATACATTTCAGTCCTGTTCAGTCTTCTCTAAGCATTTTACTTTGGCCATTGTTGTGATGTCTATAGCTGGGCTAGATTGACCTTTGGTCTTGACCAGAATGGTTCTTTTTATATTCTAAAATTCTCACAGCCTTCTGAGCAGTCTGAGGGACTTGAATAGGATAACTCACACACTAACATTTTCAGGGACAGAAATGTATGTCTTTTCCATAAAACAAATGAAAAGAACGGCATTAATGTGCAAATAAAAACAGAAAAAAAGCCAAGTTTGTTGTTAGGGGAGGTTCAATAAGGAAGGTGGGAACGAAAGAATACATTGAAGAATGAGCGGAAAAGATGATGAAAGAGCTTTTAGCTAGCCCATAGAACTGGTCTGGTAATCAATGAAAATCACAGCAACCTCTTCAAGGTAGTTCAAATGCCATAGTTGTATCATTAATGACTACACTCTATTCTATTAAAAAGACAGATTTAGCTACACAGATAAAATCTGAAAAAGGATATTAGAAGTACCTGACATAGAGGGCAATTAAGTACTGCTAATTTTTTTCCCAGAAATCAGGAAGCTGTATGCCATAATGCATACAAATAATCCTAAAGAACAGCAATCACATCTGTCTGCTTATGTATAACAAGCAACAGCAGCTACTGACCCAGTGCACCAATGGAACTGATAAGAGGAAAAAATGCCCATTGTACTGATTGAGGCAGTATTAATGGCATTATACTTAACAGCAGTTCTCTTCGATAGGCTGAGTGCTACTAATCTTTCTGGTTTTAAAATAAAGACTATTTACTTTTAAAAGGGGAGTTCAATGTTTTCACAGAGAATGACAAAACGAATTACTTATTTTCCATGACTTCATACACTTTGATGTTTAAACTGCATGTGAACAGTTAATCCTCCTATACTGATGTGTTCTTGGTAATAGACGGTTTCACACTGTCTCAAGGGACAGATCTAAATCACAATCAGACACATTTTATTTTTAGTCTCAAAGCTGCAATGCTAAATGCAAATACATCAAAGCAAGTTTGTATATAGTACTCCTGAAGTTTGCCTTTATAGTCGATATATTGAAAACACATAAACATAAACCAGAAACCAAACTTCATTGACTTTCAAGTACAGTACTCCTTTCTTTTCTGAGGTAGGTAAAAACAAATGGCTATCTGTATTGCACAGATATTTTTTTAAATGCAAGTTGATTTAAGTACCAGTTAACTAATCCCCAAAGAATAACCATAAAAAGATTAAATGCAACATCATTTTAACTGGCTTCAATGCATGTCAGCAGGCAGCTACAATTCAAATGAAAGACACAATGTTAGAGGTGATCTAAAATGACTTATTTTTAAATGACCTTAGTGTACTGAATACCTAAGTAGCAAGAATAGGATGCATCCAGCATGTTTAAAAGTATCCTTTGCTTTCCCTGTTAAGATCTGTAAAAGCATGCACTATCAGCTTCAATCTCCAGCTCTCCATGGATAAATCATACACTTTTCTTTTAAGGAAGTGGTTCTGCTTAAGAGGCCTGAGGTGCTCTGTTGACTTTTATATGTCAGGTAAACTCTATGATAGCTGGGACATTCTGTGAATGTCCCATCATATGTAGAGAGGGAACTTTCAGAGAAAACGAAAAAATGTATTTTGTATCTTTATATTCCACGTATATCATGACCCCAATTATACCACTGTTTTCATGATTTCAGCACATCAAGTCAAATCACCTATACAAAACTAGGCAACACATGTAACTTTATCAAATTACAATTTCAATGCTCAACTGGCTTTTTTTTTCTGTATTACATTGTTTCATGAGAGTTTGAACAAGATTTTTTTAAGCAAAAACTACACTAATGAAAAACAAATGACCTTTGCTAACAAAGCATTGCCAATGTCAAACTACTTGAACATTTAATTTAGATTCCAGATGTTTTTGCATGGGGTGGACCACATTTTAATTAAAGGAACTTCATGGATGCTTCCCTTCCTGTTTGCAATGACATGGACTGTCTTTTCTCTCATTCATGAGCACATGACATCGCTGTGCTAACTATGGGAATTGTTTACATGGGAAAATATTAGGAAAGTATTTTATGAATTTGCAGTTGTTTGATTTATACTAGCAGCTGGAAACATGGAGAAAACTGTTGTCTTTTGGAAAGTCAGCTTTCTGTGAATCATAATTCAGTGCTCCAAGTACTCTGGGGTTCCATAGGACTAGCTTCTAAGAATCTATTCTTTATCGTTTACTAAGACATTGATCAGAGACATCCAGATATAATTCCTGGAAATTAAAAGAAATATAACACAAAAAGTAGAGTGTGTAAAGTAATGCAGTGTTAGTGGGAACACATTCTCAAAAAGTGTAAAGACTTCCTTGTTGCTCATCTTTAACATTATGAAGCATTGCAGGCTAAAAATCTTTACATGTAATTTATGTTAAAGGTTTGTATGCTAACAGTATTTCATCAAGCCTTCCAGAAAGCATTGCAAAAATTCAATTGACACAGCTTTCATGGGAAAGAAGAAACATCATTCAGTTTTTCAAGTGAGAAAAATTAAAATACAAAGAGAAGTGATTTAAACAAGGATTCACAGCAAATCAGTGTCTGAGTAGGAAAAGAGGAGTTTTCCTTATGGATTTCCCTATTTTAATAAAAAGCTGCACAATAATGTGAGAAAAAATCTGTGGTGGCATCAAGAAGTGTAACTGATGCCTGTGCTCCTACGGTTATAACTAGATCAAATATAAAGTATTTAAATCTAAAATGAAGGACCTAGCAAGGACATTAGAAACACCTAGTCAATAGTCTGCTGTCAAACAAAATTTAACTTATTTTGTGATAGATAAACCAAACCAAGAAAAATAAAGAAAGCACATATCTATGTCTTATCAAGATACATTCTGTGGAAGAACTCAGATACACATTCCACGGATGAAAGGCCAACATAATTCATATAAGAAGCAGCTGAGGGAGCTGGGGTTGTTTATCATGGAGAAAAGGAGACTCAGGGGGGACCTTATCACTCTCTACAACTGACTGAAAGAAGGCTGTAGCCAGGTAGGGGTTGGTCTCTTTTCCCAGGCAAGTGACAGGACAAGAAGACATTGTTTCAAGCTGCACCAGGAAAGGTTCAAGTTGGACATTAGGAAGAATTTCTTCACTGAAAGGGCATTGGAAGGGCTACCCAGGGAGGGGGAGGAGTCAGCAGCCCTGGAAGTGTTCAAGAAACAACTGGACATGGCACTTGGTGCTATAGTTCAGTTGACAAGGTGGTGTTCAGTCAAAGGTTGGACATGATGGTTTCAGAGGTCTTTTCCAACATCAGTGATTCTATGATTCTCTGATTTCTCACGAGAATCCTGCGGATGGAACTCATAGGATCTCTCTTTAAAATTACATTTACATGCATATATCTACTATGTTCAAAAAAGAAAAACTGAGAACACTGTTTACTACTACTCGTAGTTCAACTGAAATAAATAACTTCAGATAACCTAAGTCTTTTGCAATAAGGAATTTTCCTGAGATTTTTACTTTCTCTAATCAAAAACTGAAGGATTTTGGTTTATTAAACTTTGGCCAAAATGTTCAATATTCGTAACATGTGCAACACATTTTCATAATTTTGAAAGGAGCTTAGAGCATGTAGGGGCTCCACTAGGAGCACTGCCAGCCAGTCAAGTGAGATGATCCCTCTCCTCTAGTCAGCCCACATTTGGAGTGCTGCATTCAGTTCAGGGTTCTCCTGTACAAAAGAGACATACAACAGCCAGTCCAGCAAAGGACAACAAATTTTTTAAGGGACTGGAGCATCTCTCTGGTGAGAAAAAGCTGAGAAAGCTGGGACTGTTTAATGTGGAGAAAAGAAGGCTCTGGGAGGTCTCATCAATGTGCACAAGTATCTGAAGGGAAGGCCCAAAGAAGAGGGAGCCAGGCTCATTTCAATGCTTCCCAGTGACATGCAGTGGCACAAACTAAAACACAGGAGGTTCCATCTGAACACAGGAAATGCTTTTTCACTCCAAGGGCTAGAAAATTAGAGGTGATTGTATTAGAAAAAAACCTGAAAGAACAAGTGAAACACCAAATAGTAGAGGGCAGAGGATGGACAAGTAGGTAGGCATTAAATGATTGCAATAAATACATAGGGTGAGAAGACAACATCAAGGAAGAAGGGAAGAGAAAGCTAAGCATTAGGAGAAAAGAAACAGCGGGCTGCCAGCACCCTCAGGAAGCAGAAGTTACTTGGTGGTAATGAGCAGAGGAAAGACTCTGGGAAGCCCAGTGAAGGGAAGTGACACCCTGGCTCGCCGATGAAAGGAAAGGAAAGGGCGAGGCAGGCAGGACAGAGGATCGCAAACTGCTCCTGGTCATTTTTATAAGATCAAAGAATGGCTCTGTTCTGGGAGGACCAGAAAGCCTTTGATGTAATGGTAGTTTTGGCAAGATGCTACATAATCAAAGCAAGAGGAAAAAAGTATTAACCCTTCAATTCAGTATTTTCTCAACATTCATACAAGCAAAGTATGAAAATAATGAAATAATCTCAAGAGCTAACAGCAAGGCTTACTTATTGATGGAAGGCAGACTGAGAGAGAGACAGAGAGGGAGAACAAGCACATAAAAACAGATGGTGTCAGGCAGTCATATAATATTCTGCAAAATGCATTTGGTATTCTTATCCTTCAAATTCTTCTTTTAAATTGGATGATAAACTGGAAAACTGATGCAAATTTGAGAATGATACTACAGGAGAATAATCTAGTAACTCCTACATTGCTGAGTGGATGCAAACAGAAATTTGTTTTACTGGTATTCAAAACCTCACTTTCTTGAACATAAAAATGCATTACAATAAAGTGCATAAATGTTCATACTGGACAGAAAATTCATATTAAATAACAATTTTGCTGAATATTTACAATATTACTGCAGTTAGATTTATGGACATTATAATAAAAAGTTGAATTGTGTCCAGAAAAGTCTCATCCAAGTATTCTAAGAAAGTGGTAACCTCAGTTTTGGGTTCTCTACTGAAAGCAACAAGCTGTTTTATTGATCAAAGGATATAGAATGCATATGTTCACTGGCATAACTTCAGGATTTGGTTGATTTCAAACTAAATTTTGCAGTCTTCTATGTCAGACTAGTACTAGTAAGGCAGAGGAACATGAATTGCAGCTTATGCTCACAAAGAACAGTACATATTTATAGAAACCCCCTAAAATCCCAAGCACAGCATTGTACTAGTGTGCACCTACAAAATGCATCCTGACCTCTTTATGAGAAATAAATACACTTTTCATTGTAGTCTCATCTGAGAATACAACGCACACTTTTATCCCAAAAAGTCATATACCTTTCTCTATAAATCATATAGAGCCAGACCTTGTATGCAACAACTAAAGTATACTCAAGAATAAAGTAACTAATTTTATTTAAAGATAAATAATATTCATTCTCTCAAAATGTCAATAATTGCAAATAATTGATTACTAAAGTAATTAGAATATTTACTTGTTAATAGCTATGAAATAATTAAATTCACTTTAATTAACAGCATTAAAACCAAATAAAAAAGCGAAAAAAAACACAATCTCTAGATACTCAGAACTTCAGTTTTGCCTATACTTGTTTCTCCTCTGGCACTTCTAAAGAGTTGAAGGATTATTCCAGAAAACATCTAGGTTCTTCAGCTCCTTTCATATCCACTAGTGAGTCTGTCTAACAAACGTTGTTCTTCTACTCCTGACCTGCACAACTTGCTGGACCAAGAAGTGGTGTACCTATCTATTGAATCATACAGCAAAATTTATCTGATTGAAAAAAGAGCCAAAATATCCAAAAGCTTCTTCTAATTGGGTACTATTTGTTCTCAGGCTCCTTAAGGAAGTGATCGGATCATGTGTAATATCTTGAAGGACGTTTATAATAACAGCGCATTCCTCTGGAAACAGGAGCTGGCTAAGGAAGTAGAAGACCCAAGAAACAGGAGATGGAGCTTCCAGCTCAAACAGACTGCTGAGAGAAGGAGCTGACAAGGCTCAGAGAGAGGCAAGGGACCTCCTTGTTTGCAGCAACTCACAAAATCACTGAGTTAGATTAAGCTAGGCCTGGAATGTTAATTCATGCAGAGCTCTGAATGGAATCTGAAAGGTTCATGTTATATAATAAAAAAAATGTTGGGAAAGAAATGTAATTTGGCAAGTTCATCACATGGCCACTACAACAATTTTACTGGCAAGTGCAGGAGGTAGAAATGAGTAGACTGTAGAGAAAGAGAGAACAGTGGGATAGTATGATAAATAGGTTATCCTTTTCTTCCATCTGAAGAATAATTTACAAATTTTCCTTTTTAAAGTGGGAGACATTGGAATTATAAAAAGGAGAAAAGCTCCAGAAAAAAAATAGAAAGAAACATTTGTCACAAAATACAGACTGAATTTGCATGACATTGGGGTGTTTGCAAGCAACTATCCTCTGCCTGTGTCAAAATAACTCTGGGAACAGAAAGGACAAAGAATTAACAGGCAGTTTAACTCATGGTTTGTGAGAAATGGATGGCAATCGATACATGCCTGACTGGTTGCCAAGTAAGCAAACCATGAATAAGAGAAGGTCCTGAACAGAATTAATGCTCTGTCAACATCTGACAGTCACACGGCACCATGTGAAGTGCCGGAACACTGAATGTCAGCATTAGCTTCCTGCTTCCACAAGGCAGGTGTTGCAGCACAGCACTCTGAATTCCAAAGGGCCTTTCATGACTTAATGATTTTTTTAACATAGTGAATACATTTAAAATGTATTTTTGAAATCAGAAACTGTTTTCAGAAATGCAGAGACTGTCAGAAAAAATAAAATAATAATTTGCACAAATAAATTTTAGAAGTTTTTACTTGCAGCATTGATGCTGTCTCAGTAGTGGTTTCTTTAGACGAAATTTTCTGGATTTCTCATGAAAAGAAACTATGGGCTTGATACATACAATTTATGATGTCTTATTAGACATTCCTACATGAAGGGAAAGAAGAATGGTTCTGAAACTATAGGACAAGCTGAAACTCATTCCAGCTATTCCACATGACGGACTTACTACCTTGGGACATCTGGAAAACGCATTCACAGCATGTACAGGCATAAAGTTTTGTTCTTCCAACTTAATATCATATTACATTATATTAATTAGTCGTTAAAATTACATTCCTTTACTCTTTTCTTTGCAGTGTTGATATCAGCAGATGAACTGATTCTGTCCTGCACCTCCCAGACCAAACCAGTAAGCACAGAGCAGTCACTGAAATAATTAGATGTATCACATGGACCTCAACCACTAAAAATGTTAGAAAAATAATCTTTTGTATGGATAAAATCTACAACATTTCTCTTCCCAGGGATGGGATGAGGACTGAACTGTATGGAAAAATGACAACACTGAAACACACTGTAATTCATGTAATGAGTACACAAGTACTGTAGTAAAATCTACACAGAGAGCTGCAGTGAAAAATTATCACACCTTCTCTTAAAAGTAAAATGACAGTTAAAACCCCAGAAGTGCAACTCTTTTAAAAAATACATATAAATAGTATTTTCATAATTTAGACAAATTATCAGCAATAAAATTGGGATTGGCTTGGAAATTAATTTAAGAAACTTACCATTTCTAAGGCCATAATACGTTCCTAAAAGCAAAATACAAGATGCCATTAGAAAGCAAAGAATATAAACACAGTGTAAGTCAAAGAATGATGAATAGGATTCATTTTGGGGTTTTGGTGGTCTCATATGTACAGTTTTTTGTAAAAAACCCACTGAGTAGGAACTGTTGTACTTAATTGGATGTCTTTATTATACTATCCCACTTAGAAATTTGCCTCAAAAATAAGAAACCACTCAGAAACAAGGTGAGAAAGGATTTGAAAAAAATTACTCCACAATATATATTTTTCAATTAGTGCATTAGGTTTTCAATATCACTGATTTTACTCCTATATATCCCAAAGAATGATTTCTTTTTTTGATCATCTCTAACTATAAATCTAGGATGTTTTGGAATTCATGTCATCTTAGCATCAGGCTTAGTTTTCTTTTGTGCACTTCCTTAGAAAACTAAAAAGTAAATTCTATATCATTATTCTTTCATCCAGAAATAGCTCTGAATAATGTTTTGTTAATAACAGGATGACATTAGTCAAACAAATAAAACAAACTTGTGTCAGTGTTAATCCAGCACAAAATACTGAGAACCCAGAATTACCTAATTTACTGTATGTATTTTAACATTCTTGTCCCATTGTGAAGTATTTTTAAGAAATAGATGAAGTTAGTAAAATCAAGATAGTGTACTCTGGTACTATATCCTTACTAGGTATGGTATTTTAAGTAATTTGACAAAACATAGTCAAGTGCTTAGGTGAGTCCACATTTAGAGTACGTGACCATTAAGACATTACAGGAACTCCTACCTTACTCAAATATTACTAATTTACTCCTCAGGCAAGATAGTGTATCACATGCTAAAGTCTTTACTCTTTCTCAGAAGCCAGGTCTGAGATACAGATTATTTCTGTACATCAGAACAAACATATGACAAAAGTATTATATTGAAAACTCAGAAACTTTTATTCTGAGATGTTTTTTCCTCCACAAAATTGCAGTAGCAAACATTCATATTTATTTAAAGATTCTGCAACAAAGCACATACTCATTGCCATAAAAAAATGGTGTTTACAGATCTCATAAATTTCTGGTGATAATGGAGAGCAATTCAGATATAAATTTTTTCAGTTAAGGAGGACTACTTTGAAAAAAAAAGGTTTTAGAGTAAGTGAAGATGGTTCCAATGACAGAGTGTTTTCAAAATGAATCATGCATTAAATAAGTGCATGATATAGTTGCCAAATTCTAAAAATATAATAAAATCTTACAGTATCAGCAGTTAATTTTCTGAAGACTAACATCTAATGTATTTGGAAATTCACCATGGATAATTTATACAACATTTGACTGTGAAAGCATGGATATCTGAAGGGAGAAAAAACTGCTATCAAGCATTTGAATATAAGAACAGCAGCCAGAGCACTACAATTCACACACTTAACCAGACCTACCAGTTAGGGAAAGGAATAAAGCAATTTAATCAGGAACATGACAGTCAAGCAGGCACATATAGCCATACAAGACACTACTATGATGCAACTTCCTGCAGTCTAAAATTATTCCTCATTCAATCAGAAATAATATCTTTAGAACAATTTGTCAACCATGAAGCTTCACATGAAAGCAGATGCAGAGTTGCTTCACATGAAAGGAGATCTTTTTACATTGATGTAACCAGATATGCACCTGTGTAAACTGCTTGCGCAGACAAGCTCTCAGCCTTGTTGAACTTGAGCTGCCAGAAAGCCAGGCCAAGATTTTTGTTTGAACAGGAAACAGCTGGATTGGTGTGTTGTGTAACTTTCGGGTCTTGCAACTTGTCTCTTCTTACTGGATCAAACTGTTCATACACTAACTTCTTTGATACCTCTAGCCCTCAAAATGCCTTCTATTTATTATATGAGAAGAGAAGGCTTATCTTCAAACAAACTCCTATGATCAAACTCAGGTCAATACACAATGTCATTTTCCTCTGAACCTTTTCTTCATCAATCCTCACAAATGTTCTGCTTTCAGTACACTTACAGAATGCTGACTCATTGATACTCCATATTGTATGCAAACTTTTTTATATTCATATTGGGTATTGTTTGCAGCAATTTGTTGTTAAAAATTTCTTTTTTTCTTTCTGAGTTCTGAAGAACACACACATAACCCTCCTTCATAGCCTCCTGAGCCTCACAATTCAGACATTCCAGCCCAGTTTTGCTTTCTTAGCCATTTCAGTTTGAAAGGAGTATGTTTTCTTTGACTGCAATGCTTTAACACTATTCCAAAGCTGAGCTTAGGGTAAATCTGACTTTTTAAGCACAAATTTAAAGTGCTTGGCACAAACAGCTTTACTGGTAGATGACATAGAATAAGGATTTATAATATTGTATCAGGTCCTAGCAAACACTGACTGGTCCATAGCCAGAAAGATGGCTATGAACATTTAGTGCTTCAGAGGCTTTAAATACTTACTTAGAATACCTTACTTTCAGTTTTATTCAGTTTTACAAAAGAAAGTAACACAGAATTTAACCCAACCAGTGAAACAACTCAGCAGTGAGTATTACTAGCTATTGGGTCTGTATTTGTCTGCATATATTTCCAAATCTGAATTTAAGCTATAAGGCAATTCAGAAAATCAAAATGCTGTAATACAATACTGTAGTTTTAGAAATTTAACAAAAAATGTAGCTAGTTAGTTGAGCAGAAAATATACCTGGAGAGCTCCCATTTCTTCCTCTCTTCTGTGTGTCTTCTCTAGTAGCTCTGCAAAATGAAAAATGGAACTTGTAAATTCAACTTCCTGTCTCATGGCCTGATAGAAAAAGTACTGTGTAAAACAGTAATTAAGTTTTCTATTTTACAGATTTCACAACACCCCTTTTCAGCTGATTAAATAACAGACGAAATGTGTCAGTGATATGATTGTTTCCAAGCATGGGCTGTTGAGGTGACTAAAAAACAGCCTCAAGAACACAGTAAGACAGTTTGACTGGGGGGGGGAAAGCTTTAAGAGTCACTCAAATTCAGGTAAACTTTTCTATACTGAAATAAATCTTCTGGTGTATTTTTAGAATTGAATGAAAAAAATCAAAAAGATTCTCTCAAAAAATTGTCTGAAACTGATTGTCAAAGCTAGGCAATTATATATGAAATGTTACTGTAGAATACTGCAGACTATTTTGACTGACAATAATTACCTCCTCTCACTAAAATGGAACAATTGTGTTAAGGAAAATAATTCACTGTGACAAGATATGAAAAAAGTTTCTTATAGTTTCTACAACATAAAATCCTTGTATCTTGTATGGTCACATGAGACAATTATAGACATTGGCACATATATGCACATATGTAACATTTCACATTAGAAATTAATTTTGTTGGAATTCTGTGGCTTATGTCATGAGTTACTTTTCCCTTTTATTTCACTCACATAGTTTTATGATTAAAATCATGTTTTTGATAAATTGCAACATATTCAGAATTCTGGGAAACCTTAAATTTATAACCTCATAAAGAGCAGGAAAAACGAAAAAACATGCTGCAGGCTTATTGCTATTTTAACTATCAGAAGTTCACTCATGAGTTTTGCATGAGAAGAGCATTGCTATATCTAAGCCAGGTGACTTTGAATTCAGATGTGCTCCAGTTTGCTAGCAATTAGGAGAGTTATGAGATTATGGAACTGCCTTGACAATGTCAGAGGACTGGATTCTGACTGTCAATTCCCTCAGCATCCAAGTACAGAACAGCTAACTGAAAGTACCTTAAGAAATAAATTTTACTGATACTTACACAGTCATAAAGATAAGCTTCAATGATTTACAATAGTAACTACATAAAGTATTCTACTGACATTAATTTCCCATCTTTCCATCTCTAATCTTTTACTTTTCTCCTTCTCTTGTTATGAAACCTCCCTGTGAGTACCCCAACCCTCTTTTTTCATAGCTTATTATTAATTTCTGATTGCATGTGGATTGATACTTATTTCCAAGCACCAGTCCTTCAAAAGAGATGTAGATAGCATGTAAAAATTTTAGAAGCTAATTCTTTCACAGTTCTTTTCACAATCTCTCAAGATTGACTTGCTATTCTTTCTTCTTAGCTTCTATGTCATTTTTCCCAAATCCTCTCTTAAAATTAGTAAAATTACCATTTCTTCACTTTGTTTTGGTGCATTTATGTTTTTCTGGATTATTCTTTGGTATGCTTTTCAGTCCAGTGATGCAACTGCCACATAGATTACTGTAGCCAAATGCACTGCCATCAACATTAATATGAGAATTTTGTGTTGAAAAGTAGCTGCCCTATATGTTTTCTTTGGGTATATTCCAGTATTATATGTAAGTTGATAAAAATTTGTATTGTAACACTAACTTTTAAAAAATTTAGGAGCAAGGAATGTCTAAGAGAAAAGGGTGGGAAATGAAAAATTCATCCCCATGTTCCATCTGACCAAAAAACACTCAATTATTATACTTGACTTTGCTTTATTTTCAATCTAATGTGGTATTAAGATTCTATTGTACAGACACAATTGTTCTAAGTGAAAAGGTTGCTGTTACAAGGCTCCTTTCAAACTTCTACATCTTCTACAAATGTAAAATAAGATGAACTGATTTCTGCTAACAGTCTTTAGATTTGAAAGTTCCACATCTCAAATTAGGGTTATCTAGAATCCATTTACTTTATTCTACCCCTACCTAAATCGGTTGTCCCACAGGACACTTCACAAAATTCTGTCCCTGGAACAGAGGTGTGGCAGGCAGGTGTTGAAGTGGTGTTAACTCACAAAATATACACCTGTGCAGAGTCATCCTTTATGAACACATATTTAAAAAACAAATTCTGCATTGCAACTGATGATTCCATTTAGTATTCCATGTAAAATAATGGCATGTTTTCTCCAAAGGTGAAGTAAAAACAATTAAAATTAAAGCAATATATATTAAACAGCTATACAAAAAGCCATATATAGCATATTATATAATTCCTATGGACATCCTTTACCATGACAGAATAACTTTGCTTAATTGATCTGAAAGCTCTGTTGATGTATTTTATCATTTGTACAACACTTCCCATATTTATGTTCTTGAGCAAACTTAAATATACTTTATATCATGTGCCAGAAAATAACATTGCAATAAGGTTAAGACAGAGAATACATTGTGTCTGCAACAAAGAAAAGATGGTCACTGGCCTTCTGTGGAGGCTTTTTTCATCCATCCTACGAACAGTCTTTGAGTTTTTCCCATTAAAATTTTGTTTGTAAATGAAGTTGCACAGTGGCATGGGTTGCTACAACAATCCTGCTATTTTCTTCTTTCAAAGCCTAATGTAACCACAGGGTACTTGGGGATTTTTCAAAGCAATATATCATTATTCTCATGGGGCACAGAACACATCCATTTATAAATTTACTAGAAGAAATAGCATTATTGAAAAAGGCACCTTTAGGGCATTGATGGCTCTTCTCGAAAGATGAATAATACATGGGGAAAAGACAGCAAGAGGAATGAGATGTCAAAATAAAGATATTCATCAACATATTCCCTTTTTATTTCTAGCTAAATATGAAGCTTGCAATCCAATAAGAAACTATAAGCTAAAACTATTAAAAAATCAGATATATTTCAGACATTTAAAACTGCTCAAAATCAACAACAAGCTCAGGATATTGTCTGCAAAATTGGATATCATACTTTTGTGGAGTTATACAAAAACAATTTAATTACAGTGCTTAAATTACAACTCATGTAAATATTATATCTCACTGAGCTATGCATCAGTAAACACCAAGTGAGTGTCCTTGAAGTTACACTACAGTGACTTAGATTTAACTAATCAAACTTACAGGAAAAATACAGGCTATGATTTAAAACATTCTGTCAGAACATTATCTCTTGCAGTTTGCCTGACACTGAACCACCACGATATGTTGCAAAACACTGCAAATACTAAGCTGGAGATGAAGATTATATATTCCATCATATCACACAGACAAGTGAGGAAAAAAGGGTTATTCGAACAGATTTTTCACACACACACGCCCCAGTTGTAATTTTTACTGCTGGTGAAGAGTATCAGAAAATAGATTTAGGAGAAGATCTTTATTGATTGAAATTAGTAAAATGCAACAGTACTATCTCATTTATCCTAGCTGATCCATTAATATGCCAATAACTAACCACAGTGTTAAAACTCCTTCATGAACAAAAATGTTCAAGTCCTTTACCTCTGTGCTGGGTGTAACAAAGGTGGGACAATGAGTTTCTACAATTGAATTTATAATTTCTATAATGTACTGGGTAAAGCAAAAAGTGTCTTTTTGTTTCTAACATGATGTCTGGACTGTAAATGACTTATTAAAATGTATAATTTTTGCTTCTAATCTACTTCCATCAATAAGTCTTCCTTGTGTTTCATCCTGATATTTCTCTTTATTTCCCTTTCACTTTGATTGGTATTTGATGTAGATTATTCACTTAAGAGTATCTCCTGCACTTCATTTAGAAAACCGCTTCCAACTTTTCACTTGTCCTAAGAAACAGTCCAAAATTCTCCTTATCAGTTTTACAACCTCTCTGTACCTGTCATTACCTACTACACTACTACAGTGTCTGCCTTACAATGAATTCAAAAGTTCAAGAGTGGATATATCTATACATATTCTAATACACAGCTTAAGTACACAAGCTATTTGGCCGAGTTGCTGTAACGTCATCTACAGCCCAAATATGATTGCATTGGAATAGTTTGTCTGAATATGAGATTAAATATATTCAAAAAACTGAACTATAAGGTTACCAATCAAAAAAATTATAGGTCCCAATGTACTGCCTTTAAAGAGGCCTTTATCAAAAGAATGAGGACTTTTTTTTCCAAAGCTTAAATGAGATCTTTTAGTTCTATTCCTGGTTCCCCTCTATTCCTGGGAAATTTTCTGTGCTTCATTGCAACATGGTTAAAGAAAATATTTCTCTATTTTCTGACGTGAAGCTCAAACAAAGTGGACTGAAATCCACGCAAAATATTCCTATGAACTTCCGTATGAATACAAAAGGTGACGACAGCCCAAAACTTCACTGTCTTAGCAACTGCCTAAGGTATGTGCTGGGAGAGAGATTATGTCTTTTATATTTGTTTAGGATCATGTTGATTCCCAATTGAAACTACTGTAGGAGGAGTATGAGGGAGGGTTGTGAACATAGATGCATCTAACACATCCTGAAGCATAGCTATAAGCATTGTTGTTTTCCTTTGAATGACCCTTATGTACCAGCAGACATGCTGTAGAGGATTCCAAAAGCTCCTGAGGGACCTTAGGGTTTCTAGTTAAAAAAAAAAATCACTAAAGAACAACTTCCCAAAACAAGCATAATTTCCTAGATGCTTTAGTAAGTTCCAGTAAGTTTAATTAAGAAACAGTTATTGACACAGACAAATAGAAGGCTAACCTTGAAGTGATAAAATAAAAACGTCTCATTCTGATTCAAAGAAGGTTTCATTATGAAGATGTGATCAAGGCAGAGGTCTTCTAGCACTGTGGGGTTGAACTTACAAAGGTGTGTATATTTATTTATCATCAAGTTGTATATTTAGATGTATTTATTGTCAATAAAGAAATAGACATATATTAGAGGGTATGCTCACAAGATTTTTAGTGATGGGGCATGCAATCAATAAAGTTTGGAGACTAGTGCTCAGTATTTAGAACCTTGGAACAATCTCACTTCAGAAGTAAGCAGACTATAGCTGGCAGTCACCATTAAGAATTTTATTTTTTTCAATAAAGGCATTTAGTTTTTATAAAGCCTTAAATGTTTCCTAGCCTCTTACTCCAAAATTCTTTCTCCTTTATATGTCAAGCAGCATACATCATAACACACAGAACTGAGAGGAAAAAAGCAAAGTTAAAGGCAGAACAAGGTCTAATGAGAAGGGTGTCTATGGGAAGAGAAACTGTGTGGGAAGAATGAGGAAGAGAAGGGACTAGAACTACTTACATAAAGGCACAGAACAAGAATGTGTGGCTTATTATTCAAACAGAGGCTCTCCTATAAGCAGTGGATCATATCTGCAGAACTTACTGTAGCTTTTGAGCCACAAGTGATTGGTACCACCTAATCTTCAAGTACCAAAGACATCCTTGTATGTAGAAGAGGAACATCTATCTGAATGTTAATACAAACCTAAGATTTTTTTTATCTCTAGTTATGAGTGTTGTCTCTAAACAGCTGCCACTATCACAATTTCAGAGGTGGCAACCCAGGCATTGCTTGTTCTCTGAAGTAGTGTCCAAATAAGCAAGCTGAACTGCAGGCAGAACAGAATCAAGGGTCTTTTCTAGAATCTAGAGAGATGTTACATCAGAATTAACACAGCTGGGATAGCAACAAAGCTATTAACTCACAGTGAGTCACAACTGCAGAGCTATAGAACACCTTCCATTTGCATTATTTGCTCAACTGTTCACTACAAAGATGTAAAAGCATATAAAAAGACCACTGGAATTTCAGTTTCAGGCAGACTCATTAATCAATCAACCTGTCTCAGTCCTAAGCAGCCACTTTTCATTGCCAGGAATACTAAGTCTTCTATATGAGTGTGCTTGCACTATGGACTTTAATCTGCTCCACTGCTCTAGGATGATGACATCATAGCTTTTCTTATTGAAGCCTTTACTAAGCCATTATTTTAGTGACAGAAAAAAAAACACTGCAGGCTAGAATTTTCTTTATGCCTCTATTTAACAATTTCTTTAAAACTTTCTTTAAATGCACATATTTCACACAAAATTAATAATTTAGACAGAAATAAGAACTTTCTTGTCTGAAAACAAGAACTACAGATATCAAGAATGGTACAACCAAAAAAAAAAAAAAAACCCAAACACGAACAAAATTATAGTAAATTGATCCAGAAAAGCCAAAAGTTTATCTGAAAGGCATGCCTTCTGCCATGAAAATAAAAATGGAATACACCAAATAGCAAAAATGCAGTTGAAAAATTTTTCCCCCATTGTTTTTAATTAATGTCTTGGACAGCTGGCTTGAAAATGGCTTGGGAGTCTCAGGATGTTGACATTTTCTGATTACAAATTATCTAGTTATACAAACTACATCCACAAATCTGCTGCAACCAGTAGGTTGCTGTGAAAATTAAAAACAAGTCATACAGGTGTTGGTTGAATCTATGCCCAAAATAATGATTTAAACTATATTAAAAGAACCCTAATAATTGCAATTTCCCCTCATCTTGTAACATCCTTTGTGTCAATATCATGGTTTTTTTCCATTTAACATGCTTAAGGATAAAAAATGGATAAGAATATAGCAGAAAAAGCCAGCATTGTTGGCTTTTCTCATGTCCTCCTCTTCCATGAAAAAAGGAACATTGTCCTGTAACTGCACTTTAAACACAAAATCCAAATCTCAAACAATAACAACAGTGAAATCCCTCTAGTCATTATAGGTTCTGGATTATGCCTTTTATTTGCAGGCAAAAAGAGCAAATTTTTTAAGTGCAAAACAAACTTTCCTCATGGCAAAATTTTTAGTACCATTAAAGGTAGAATAAAATACTAATTCAATTTCAGTAACTGAGAAAGTATTTTCAAATTTCATCTTGTTATCAAAGACACATATGCCAAAGAGAATGCTTTAACACACATACACATGGTATTTGAACACTTATACGCTAGATTTGGAGTATGCTGCTATTAACTGAAACATCTATCAAAAGACTCCAGTTCTTCTTTCAGACTATCATTAGAGTAGCATGACTTGACTACAATATCAGAAGTCTCTTTTCAGTTATAACTATGAAGAATTTCTTATGAGGGAAAATTAAAATATTTAAAACCCTAAAAATAAAGATAACTGAGGAAATAATTGAGATTTACTGAATTTAGAAATTATTCTGACACTAGAAACTCAAACGAAACACAAGTCATAGTGACACTCTGGATTTCTGCCACTAAGCATTCTGTGATTATTATTAATGTTACTAAGGCCTCAAATGCCAATTACTTGATTCTACTTCTAGCTGAAACTGTTATCATATATATAGGTATTGATTATTCATGCATCAGTAACATAGCCAACCTGAGCTGGAATGCAGGCAATAATGTTCCTACAACAAATAAATTTTGAGAGCAGACTTCTTTTTTAAAAAAACTAACATAAAATGGTCATGAATAAACACTTCAGATTATATTTAACAAATTTTGCTGAGAAGCCATCAATTTTCAACCCTAACTAATAGCACATTTATACTACAATGAAAATCTTTAGCAATAGCTTCAAATAAGCTTGTTTGGGTACTAATGACTATGTAATTACTTATTTGTATCCCACAGAAGCCAGACCAACCCAGCTGACATGATGCTAGCACCAAGAGCTCCAGTTCCACCAGATGTGCTCAGATCACATCACAGATGGCATTTGCAGCTGCATTTGCCGAAACACAGGGAGGTCTTTTTGCTCCCTTGCCTCTGGTTGTCCATTGCTCTTGCTTACTTTATCTTGCTTTGGCAAAATGACAAACCTGGACCTTCAAAGGGTCTCAGTTCATTACAATGAGAACAGCAAAAGCCAGACAGCCCTATCTGGCTAATATGGAGTAATATACAATTACAGAGGGATCCAATGAGCAGGAGACATGGAACAAGGGATGGAGAAAGTAGCACTGATGGGATGCTGATGGGATGCTGATGGGAGTGAGAGAAACAGAAATAAGAATTCTGCCTTTTGTCTGCAGTGATATTAAATGTCTCCATGAATAGGAAACTGCAATTTGACCCACTAACTCATGATTATCTTGGATTTGTGTGTGTGAGCTATCATCACACCTGTCTGTAGCACAGATTTATGCAAGGAAACTGAACAATGGCTTTTCTTCCCATAGCTTTCATTGGAAAACCTACTAAATAACCTGGAAAGAAAAAAAAAAATCAGCATTATATAAAAGAAAATATAGTAAGAAATGTCTCAAAGCAAGGTTCTCATAAAAGTTGATACTTTAAACAGAAAATGCAGTTGAACAGTTTTATCACTGCATAAAATATATAATTGTTATAATTCTCTCCTGAATTGAGAAACATTTCCTTTCTGATAATGAATAAAATTTTCCAGGAGCATACAGAAAGAAATTGAAACTTAATTTGTTTTCATTTACCAACTGCAAGCTAGAAAGATAATTTGTCATTTCTTGTTTTAGAAAATTATGTTGATATGTTTATGGGCATGGTAGCTATATAAAAATTATGGTATGGCATATGTAAATGACAAAACAGGAAATTGAATGCCACTTTCTTCAGCAAGCTCTCTCTCTTAATATCCTAGGATTTTCTTTTTTATCATCCCAACCACATTTATGCATATCAGCAAATTTCCTTTTGGCTACATCTGAAAGGCAGCTGCAGATCTTAATGCAAATATACACAGAACTGATCTTGGACCTATCAGCTAAGGAATAGTCAACCACTAAGGGTATCCACGTTTTTGAAGTAGCTAGTGCAGCTCATTTGAATTGAAGTAACTGGGCAAACCAAAGGAGTCCAACAGCTGCAAGACAGAAAGGTTTTCTAGCCAAGGTCACTTATTACTTGAGATGAGTAATTCTCCCAAGCCTAGAAGTGAATTGCTTAATTGGGCTGTTTGAAGATCAGAACTAAACAATCCATTTGCAATGTTCATAGCATAGGAGAACAGATAATATGGGAAGCTCAAAGATACCGGTCTGGAAATTAAGTTTCCCTACCAGTCTCAGAAAAAAGGGACCTTTTACCAGCTTGGATGTTCTGTCAGAAGAGCAAGGCACATCAAAAAAGTCCTATCTCCATGGGATTCACTCCTTGATAAATGATGTAAGAAAGCTTTATGTCAACCATTATTGTCAAACATTTATGTCAACCAAACAAACATACACGCACAGAGGTCAGTATGTCTCATTGACACCCAACATATGACACCCAGAAAATGCAACTAGAAATTAAGTAACACCCTATCTATTACACATGCTACATGCTACAGAGGAAGATGCAATAAACTGTGCTGGCAATTATGAAGAAAGTTATAATAGCAATGCTTACTTCTAAGTTTTTCAGCTTCAGTTAGGATTTAAGCTTACTCCTTGGTGGAACAATCCAGTTGTTGTACTGTCCCATGGTAAGTGATGATACACAGCTGAGACTAGCTCAGCTGGCAAACATTTTAACTTTCAGTGAATGGCACATTTCACTTAATATCTAAAAATCTATTTTGAAAACTATACTATCTAAATGCACTAACTTATTATTCCTTTCGCACAGTCATTTGCAAAAATCTACAGTACAAAAAGTCTAGTATATTTTTTCAAGAAGAACTTTTTATACATAGATTTGAGAAAGAAATCTCTCCTATACACCAAAAGAGAAGAGAATCTTAAGAGGAAAATTATATATTATATATTATAACTGAATCACAACATCAGAGCTTTTTTCTTTTCTTTCTCTGGTGCGGTGGAGTATTTTCAGTACAGTGCAGTGAATTTTCAGTACATATGCAGTGCCATTTTCAACTGGCACTTGACGTTTTATTTCTGATCGATAGAATTCCTGGAGACTGATCACAAAAAAACCCACATTTACACTGCTGTTTTAACTGATTATAAAGGTAATAAGGCATTAGTTTCACAATGAAGATTACATGGAGAAATGTATATCCAGTATGAGCAATATAATATATGTACTATAAAAATTGTATATATTATAAAAAGACAATGCATATCTTATTACAAGGTTGATAAGAGCTGGAAATAAATTATTTTTATTATAGAATTGCTTATCCGATTCTCCCAACACTACATAATTTCTACAGGTAGAAACATGCAAACAGTAATCAAAGAAATGGCAAAATGACTGTCAAAATCCCACAAAAATACGATTGTAAATGGAGGTAGACATTGAGTATTCTACATACCTAATTTTTTACCTATTTACATTATAGTTGCAAATCCATTTAATTCAGCAATGCAAATGCAAGGAACAAACTGAAGCTTGCTAAAGCGCTAAAATGGTTGATGTGTTTTTATATGATGACTCTTGCAGCACATGTTATAAAGTACATTGGCAAACAGAAACTTGGGAAGTGTTTTCAATAGCAGTGGCATCATCTCCTAGATTAGGAATGGAGAGGTACCAAGCAAACAGTAAACATGCTTCACAGGAAATGCCCCCGAAGGGTGTAACTGCTATGAGACAGGTTATAATGTGCATTGATCTGCTCATGCCTCTTGAGAACAGAGAAAACAACAGAAAACTACTCTCAATGTACACACAATGCTGAAAATTCATACTCTTCATGTAAGGTTTTTATACCCTCCAGCAATCTTATTAAATGGCTAGATTTCTCTTCCCTTGTGTCTTTATATTATGTATGACAAAATATAATTACAAAAATTAAAGCTCCTGAGATCGAAAGGTTTAAGCCTTAGCTCTAAAATATGTTTTGTACTGTGAAAATATGGCTCTACACCTTCTTCAGAAAACAAGACAATAACCAAAATGAAAACGTGAGTTTGCTTTTCCAAAACTGTTTTTTTACCTCTTACCAAGAAGTTTGTATGCTTTTCTGTGGCTTCTATAATTTTACCCCTTTGTCTAGTATAATTTTCCCTTGCTGCAACAACACTTGTTTCTGGCATATTTATTTCAAAAGGCCTTTAAATTGACATAAGGATAGGATTTTTTTTTCCATATGACAATGTACAGGTTTAATAATGACAATAAAATACAAATCATAGACAACCTTCAGTTTCAAAGTAATATTTAAAATTTATTATGCTGCGTTTCTCTACTCTATCAAGCTTTCTGACAGGATCTTTTCCAGACCTATACTTTACACACTGTAAAACGTCCCAGTGCAACACATAACTGTGCTGTTTTTCTACACGCTTGATCCTCAAAGTCCATTTGTCCGAAAGCACTAGCATCATCAGTAACAGATACTTTCCCATTTAATAAAAACTTGGTTTACTGTAAATGTCTGTCCTTCTGCTGTCTTGATGTGTATTTTATACACTAGCAAACCAGTTTACCTGAGCTGAAATACAACAATATTACAACTTCTTCTGCAATGAACTCTCTCTGGGATCTTGTTTGCTCTGCTAAGGTAACGCAAAAAAAGTCTTTAGAGCAATTTTAAAATAACAGAGTCATCTCTCACAGGACACAGATTAAAAAGCACTGCTCAGAAAAAAGAATAACGTCAGATATGCAACCTGGAACCAGAGTACATATGCAACTTACACACTGTATACTTCAGGGTGCACATCAGATGAGAACAGAACACATGCAACAAATTTTAAGGTATAAGATACCTAACACTATTTTTTTCTTGACCTGGCATCATAAAATATTATTCATATTGGTGATTCAGATGGAAAAAAGAAATTACCCAGCTTCTGATGACCACACACATTTACAGAGCTTATCTAGATCTGTAAAAATGCCCTAATTACAGCTGGCATCTATCCTAGTGAATTGACACTATGAGTACTGACATTTCTTCCTAACCTGATGCAGCATGGTTCCTGGATCTGTCCAATACTGTTAAACTACTACTCAAGTAAGTTAGATTATTACAAGTTAGTGAATCATCATCAACAAAATTCCCAGTAAACAAAAAGAAATTAATTACAAAAACCTTATGAGTAGCAACAAACAGAATGCTCAAATTCAATCACACTATATTTGTACAATTCAATCACACTATATTTGTACATTACCACTTCAAGAAATTTGAAATGCTAATTTTGTGAACTAAAAGCATTTATGCTGCCATTCTTATAGTAACAACAGATTAACGCATGAAAAATGCATAATCACGCAGCTGAAAGGCCCACATAATCATACCATTGATTATCAATTACAGTAAGGATGGAAATTTTCATAATTTAGTAGTAATAACACTGTCTTTATTGTAAATAATTCCTTGGAAATCAAAATTCCTTCCAGAGAGCAAGCAAAATCTGTTGCTTACAGCAAGACTACAATATACTTACTTTAATCAAGTTACTTTAATCAAGTCACACACTGAAGTGCTTTAAGATGAGATTAAAATAGGAGTTGCAGTGTACTGTAAACACATTAGATTTTAAAATGCAATCATTTCTGAAACAGTCAAAAAAGAAATATTAGAAGGCTTTCAGTTTTTATTCCCCTCATAATGCAATCTTCCCACAATATCAGAAGCCAGCCTGAAGATGTTATACTGTATACATATTGTATATAAGATACATATATCGGAAAGGATAGAGTATTTTTGGATTTTCAAATTTGAAATGTTTTTGCATCAAGTTAGAAACATTCCAACCTTAAAGTTCAGATCTTATCCCACACTGTTGCTTACTTTCTCTGCTTTACTGTAATACATGAACAGCCCATGGCACAAACTCATTAAACCAGTCTGTGTAGATAAGTCTCATNAAGAATAAGCATGTATATATATATATACACACACATACATATATACACTATATATGTATATATATATACATATATATATACACACTATATATATTACATATATATAGTAGAATATTCACATTCCACTCTTACTTAAGAAGCCACTTTAATAAAACATTGCCCAACATACTTATAATCCTTTAAATACACTTGAGAAACATCAGCTCAACATTCCCAACTGCTTGGAGAAGAAAGTCCCTTCGTCCTCAGACACAAGGAGGACATGAAGCTATGCAAAGCAAACTTTCTACCAAGTCCCATGACACATCTCATGGCTTGACAGAAACAAGGCATCTGAAAAACTAAGTTCTCTACCGATTTAAATATGCTTCTGCTGAAAAATAAACTGGTTTGTAATAGGCATTAAGAACCTGATATGGAAACTGTGGATTGCCAAATGGCTATAAGACCATTGCATTATATCCAACAGCATCCTAACTCAATTCTGTCCTTCGAGCTCTTCCTTAATAAAAAGGTGCTCCATGGATTTTAAGCACATTGCATTAGAACAAAATTATTTCACTAGGATTTTTTCATTTTATATAGTGTCTTGCAAGAAATGGTATACTGTCCGATCATTTGATTTTTCAAGTAGAAGCAGTTTTCCATACAGACAACATTCAAGCCTTATTTTCAGAAAATGCTGCTCCTAAAATTTCAATCCAATCAAGAAAGTAATGTTCTACAGCTGAGTCATTAAATATAATTAAAACCAGGAAGACAAAGTTTCTGTCCTAGCAGCTGAAGTACGTATCATATTGATGCAGTATGTACATATGCATGAAGTGCATACATATATATTTCAATGAATCTGTTTTCTTGGGTTTGCATTTGGTTTTTCTCTCTAGTGGTAGGCAGCTCAATTCACCAGGTATACTAAAACAAAAAGAACCCCCAAAAAATATCCACAACAAAATCATAAGTGTTAGAATTGTGAAACAAAAATTAAGGTGATAAATTTTACGTTTAAATGTTTTCCACTAAACAGAGGTTTACATAATATATAATTTGCATTAAGGTATTGCTCAAATACTTGAAAACAAGTACTGCAATACGAACATGTGTATTTTAAAGAATAATTCTTAGAGAAGAAAGGTGGTGTAGAATTAAGAAATGCAACTGAGGAATAGGAGACCAAGCTTTATCCTCAAGTTCCCTTTTTTTTAATACATAACCAGGAGCAAGCACATTCTCTTTGACTCAGATACTGTATCTGTTTAAGCAAAAAAATAAAACTTTATAGCAACAATGTTTACTAACAGTGCTTAATAACCTGCAACTCAAGTCCTTTAAATTGGCAGCAGTATCCAAATCATGCCCTTGACTATGTTATGACCTTATCCTAGAGACATAATAGATGCAGACAAAAATACTAACTCTGCCCACTCTAAAGAAAATTTACATATATGTGCCCATTATGATATGTGAATTTTAAAAAAACTACATAGAAGAATTTGTTATTTAGTAAAAACAATTAGTAGCTTACTGTTCTAATCACTCATACTGCATGAACTGTATTGCTAATTTGCTTGTCTTGCTTGGCTCTAAAATATTTTTAAGGATTTCCCCCTTTAACTACAAAATATGTAAATCATTTAGAAGCACCAATCACAGTTCCCATTTTCTTAAACCAAAACGGAGAAAAAAAGATGTTAGATACAAACAGTTGTTACCTTGAACATCCTGATCAGAATAAATATTCAACCTAGGAATTTGTCATATTTAACCCACTAGAAGGAAAAATTGTGCAAACAGATTAAATCTCACTTATTTAATTTAATCTTTATGTAGAAAAATCCTAAGCCAGCTAGACTTCTTTCATTTCAAGAATTCACTTAAAATGTATATTCCCTAATTAAAATTATTTTGTTGCATACAGTCAACATTAAGAATTTGTTTTACTGATGACTGAAGCTCTTCTCAAAATGAGGAATTTTTTGATACTGACATAGGACTTAAACTTCAATTCTACAAATATACAATATCATTAGGACTCACTTTAGGAAAAAAAGGGATTTAAAATAGCATGTCAGCTGAAAGGATATGCAATCTATTAACAGAGCAATGAACTACACTGAAAAACATATTCTATTACAGCCTGAAAAATTCTAGGCAAAACCATTAAAACAAGCTCTAATTTTGAAAGATATTAAATCTATGATACAGCAAGATGCAACCTTTTAAATACTTCTTTAATTTCAAGAACTTTACTATATTAAATCTTAGACAGCATTTTTTTCATTTCTGTTCAAAATCCCAACATGATTCATCTGTATTTTAGACTAAGATGGCTTTGACCAAGGGAATGGCACAACAGGAGAGGAACATAGAGCCCTTGGTTCAGTTTTATTTCCCATAAGACAGAATATTATTTAAATAAACTGGCATCTTTTCAGATATTGAAGAGTTTCTTCAGGATGTCATTGTTACCTAAAGAAGAACAAACGATGGAGAGTATGTTTCTGTTGTATACTTCTCAGAAAAATATTGAATTCAAGACAAGTGTGGAAATGCCTGTGTTGTTTGGAGTAGGGCTTTTTTGGTTGGGTTTTTAAAAATTTAATAGTTGTAAAATGGTGATATCAGTTTGGTATAGAAGCATAGTACATAACCTGAAAGCATGACAGCACCTTTCATATTAATTCAAGGAGTCCTGATAAAGTTGTACAGTTGATTACAAGATTCTCTTTATTATACAGTGTTAAATCACTGTTAAACTGTAATTGTGCTTATAAGGAGTCCAATGTCATCATTTCAACAGCTGTAAAAAAAAAGCAAAAAACCACTAGTTCATAGAACACCAGCTACTTTAGCTTGGTTTAAAGAAAAAAAGTCATAATTCACAAAAGAAAGAAAAATATAAAATAATACATTTTAATAATTTAATCTACATTGAATCCCCACCCCCAGGTTACTTTTGTTAATTTTGATTTAGTTTCTGGTATGTGCAGGTAAACCAATAAATAAGAGTAATAAATTTAGTCTCTTACTGTTAATGAGCAGTACAAACTCATTAATTTAAAGGACTCATCATGCTTTCCAAACCAAAAAACTGTACATAAGTTTCAGATAATCATCTAAAGTATGTGATTCAGAAAGAAAAAAGAAATCAAAGGAAGTCTTAAAAACATCTTAGCTACAGTTTGATCCCATGTCTTACCTTCTCTTTTTTACAATGGCAGCCATATTTTTATGAATGCATAAAAAGATAATGTCAAATGAAAATGGTTCCAGAAAAATACTAAATAATTACAGCAATGCATGTCCAGTCAGATATTTCCAGTTTTCCGATTAAAACAATTCCACAGGGCAAGATTTCTAAATGATTTGGGTTTATTTCCATTCTTCTAAGACTCTGAACGCAGGTTCATTTTGGCAAAGTTTAAAATAACTTAGAAGTCCTCCCTCCTCCTTCCCCCATCACATTAAAAAAACCAAGCATTATTTAAAGGGCAAGAACACTATTAAGAACAAATAAATTATTTTAATAGTAATGATATTTCAACTTGATGCATTTTGAAGCCCACTATGAAAACACCAAGTACTATGAAGAGTTTCTCTGAAATCCTTCAGATTCCTTCCTGTATGTATGCTTAAAAGAGTGTTCTCTCTAGTAGATGCTCCCATTCAATAAAAGCTGACCTGAAAATACCTTGTGATGTTTCTTGTTGCCACAGAAAGAACTCTTGTTCATACAAGGGCAATATCATGCAATATATGAGAAAAAGAAATTTAATAAAAAAGAAAGAAACAAAGCTGAAAGGACAGGATCAGGCTTAAAGTTGTCTTCAAAACAACATATGTACCTTAATATTAAATGAAACATAATAGGTCATAACAGAAAGATTCCACACTATTTTGATTTTCACTGGTTCCCAATCTCACACTTTTCCTCAGTTTAATAACAGACTGCTCAGTGTCAGTATATTTACACTCAACTTACTACACTGTTTCTTATTTTAAATTTTTACTCTGCTTTCGTGTTCCTGATTCAAACAAAAATTGGACTTACTAACTGTAAAATGGGAAAAACAGGAATATAATTTGAAAGATTAGGTTTTGTCAAAGCAAAGTTTTACCTACATTTTTCATCTACTTTTATATAACAGGGTCTTCTGAGTTTACATTATCCACAGCAGCTGAGTAACAGATAATCCTGACTGAACCTAACAGAAAAAAAAATAATAAACTGATGTCTTGCTTCAGGAATCACTTACCAAAATCTTCGTAAATTTTACTTGTATAAGGTGATGAAACTAGAGGTAACTAGTGTGATTCATAGTTATCGAGTTGACACCATCACTAAAACCAGCTAAAATTTAAGTCTTTCAAATTTCGGTTTTTGTATCCTCAAATCTAAGACAAGCACAATGATAAACGCATGAGTGATAAACCTAGTACATAAAGAAAAACACCACACACTTGCCCAGTACAGTTTTGTGCTTGTGACAAAAGCATCTAACATTAATCTATCACAGCTCAGGACTACAACTGTTACCTTCTTAAGCTTTACTTAGCAGTATAAGTGTATATATATAGCAGTATAGGAATATATATTGTACCTATATAACAGAAATTCTAAATATGTAATAATTCAAATGTGATTATAGTGTTATCTCAGTAGACACTGAGAACAGGTACAGAATATATCCTGCATCACCTGGGACCTTTCATAAAACAGTATTTGCAGAACATTTTGAGATAAATTAAATCAGTCTATAAATAGGACAAATGCACCTCCTCTTCTTACATCACTACAGCCATACTAACATTGTTTCATTAAAAAAAGAAGAGATATGGTCTTACCAAATATGTCAGGTCTTATTTTGCTAAACATTTATTTGTTGACTATTGTGTCTTCCCTGAAATAGCAGTATATTATGCTGAAACAAAAGAACTGTGCAGACTTTGTGTCCACCACTATATAACACATTATGTCTAGCTTATATACACGTCAGTATATTCCAAGATTTTCTTGGAAAGGTAATTGAAGTAAATCTGAGTTTATAAAACCAATGGGTCCACCCAGGATCAAATACAGACTTTCAATGATTTGAATGATGAGTTTTTCAGACTACAGTCTGGCTACATCATACAGAAATGCAATAAATGAAAGAAATTTGTGCCAGGTTTTGGGAACAGTTGCTAACAATGGCATTAAAAAAATAATAAAAATAAAATTCTTGTTACCTGAACTAATTTTTAAATTCTTAGTTAAGAATTTGGAACTTAGGCATTTTATTTCCTCAGACCTTTGTCTATTTTGTTAACATATTGAATACCTAGTGCAATGCTAGTGAAATAAATTTGATTGTAAGACCAAAATCACTCTAGGAGGAAAAATTGAATCCAAGTTGTTACCTACTGAAATATCCCACTGTGTAGCATGATGGATTAACTGATAGATTAGTTAACTACTTTGTTAAGTAGTGAACTGTATCCGAAGTACCAATCTGCAAACCTGAAATCAGAACTCACATCCTCTTCAGTTCTTCTGTATTTATAAATATTGCTAGACTTCTGAATTTCTAAACTCTCCATCATTATACTCTTACCAAGAAGGGAAGACAAATGTGGCTGATCTTGAAGCATCACCAGATAACTATGAAACTTCTGCTACTCTGTAAACAATCCTCAGACTCTGTGCTTCACAACTGTATTTTTCTTCATTCCCTATTTTCTCATTCATGAATCTTTATGTTAGCTTACTTGTTTTTGTCAGGATTATACCACATGGACAGCCAGTTTATACCGCCGCAGGTACCATTGTGATAACGTTAACACTTCTACAGAGACTCATAAGGAGGTTCTAAAACCCTACAGTATCTTAGGTATTTACAAATGCTTTGGTGAAGAAAAAAGACAAAAAATACATAGTTAAAAGTTTTAGTAGACCTATATAAGCTAATAAAACTTCCTTAAACATGTTCATCAACAAAGCAATTTAAATATTTATGCCACCTACTTTTGATATGTCCACCATAAATCTCTATTTTTACTCTTTCTCCCAAAAAAATCCCATGAGTAAACTACATTATCAGATCCACAGAAAGGAAATTAACAGATTAATTTCTTGAGAACACAATTTATTTGTATTATTTTCATGTGTTTTATGTGAACTTAAATTAATGGAGTATTTTCAGATTAAATCAGGTACTCAGACAAGTGGTTTGTGTCAGTGGGGACAGTCAAACACATCCAAGTATATTCATGACAGAATCTGACAAAATGCTCCATCTAAAATCTGCATCATTCCAACAGAAAATATTTTCATCCATTTGACCAAATTTGACTGAATATGCATTTTATTTAGCAATACCGTAAAGGATACTTCAGTGTTTAAAAAAAAAAAAATTAAGGACTTTTTTTATTAATTAAATACATTCTGCTTTCAGTTGAATTATTCCTGCACCTGGGATTTGCCCATCATTTCATTACTGGATGCCTTAGTATTGTGTAAGTATTTCCATTTCTTATGTTTAAGTAAGAAAGGCCAACCAACATTTTGTATCCTTAATTTAAATCTTTTATCATTTTGATGGATTGCTTTCTCCTTTTGGCTTAACATCTTTTCTATGCTTTTAGCTGTGTTTTCTTTTTTCCATCTGGGACAGTAGCTTTTCCAATCTTCATGTTCAAGTCATTTATCCATTAAACTATTTATATGTTTACATTTTATGATTTGCATCATAATCAAGGTTGGGCTTTTAATTCAGTATATAAGAGTAAACTTCTCAAGTATTCAGTATATAAGAATAACCGTCTAAAAAATAACTGATTTGGTATAATGAAGGTCATAATTTTCAAATTAAAAAGAAAAATCTAAGTTGACATGACTGTAAAACCAATTAAATTCATGTGGAGATTGTAAATCCATTATTCTTGCATACACTGTCACAACATGTGCATGTCAAAAAAGAAATAAAACCAAAAAAACCTCATGTGATGTACAGTATCATTGCTCACCACCAAGCAATGTCCAGCCCCTTCTCCAGCTGCAAGTGGCTCCTCCCAGACATCTCTCCTGTGCTTGTACACTGGGAATAATGTTCTAAAATATGGAATTCCCCTTTGCCAGTTGCCCTGGCCTGGCCATGCTCCCTTGCAGGTACTTGTGCACCTTCTCACTATTAGAGCACAGAAAACTGCAAAGTCCTTGACTTAGGAGTGCAACAACTAAATCATCGGTGTCTTATCAACATTACTATCATATTAAATCCAAAACACAGCATGTTTCAGCTACTAGAAAAGAATTAACTCTGTTCTTGCCAGAACCAGGCAGTTTTGTTTTTTGCTACAATCCACAAAATACTTTCAATAATAAGTCAGCTACTAGAAGCTATAACTACACTTACTAAAAGTTTACTCTTATCTGAATCTACACCAATCAGCACAAAGTGACAACGAGCGAAATAATGAAAGAGAATACTTATTCTGTCCAGTTATATCAGTATGGAGTCCTGAATAAAGGCCGGAGCAAGATTTCTGAAGAAAACCTAAAAGGTGACACCTTTCTTTCAAAACTGAGGGAACAGAACACAATGAAAGATCATACCATGACACAGTGAGCTATGCAAATAGCAGTCCAGCTCAGCCTGCTTTAGACTCTTGTATAATCCCTTTTTGCTCAGGTCGTGCAATGTCCCAGATGGTACAGCTGGGAAATAATTTCTATATCCACTGTGCATGATGTAAACTCATGTGTTATTCAGCCACTGTATTGGTTTAAAACACAGCTGATTGCATTTGCCTTTTTTGTCAGCAAGAGAAAACAAAAAAATCACAAACTAAACATTATTCTTGGTTATCACTAGCCCGTTGCAGTTTGAAATAACTACTTGATAAAATGAATGTGCCATAGAAATTATAATGAATAGAATTTTAAATTCTTTCTCCCTTTTATTAACAAAAATGGAACCAGTAACATACCTCTTTTTTCTCTGTGAACCTCTTCCAAAAGCTTTTCTTGGGTTTTTATCTGTTTAAAGAGAGACTGATGTTCAGTCTCCTTAATCTGTGTAAAGTGCTTGAGCTGTTCTCGGCTTTGCAGCAAGTAGCATCGCAGCTTTTTTTCCTTACTTTCTCTTTCCTTTACCTCCTCACACAGCCACTGAAGCTTAGTCTACATTAAAAAAAAGAGGTACAATAAAAAGTAAAGAATTCTAATAAAAATAAGAGGACATAAATGTTCACTGACCAAATTATCTTTGGAGTCACAGATTACTCATTTGTAGTTATTATTATTATTGATTAATAATAATAGAAAGCATTCAGATATATTAAGAGAACATAAATTGATTTTCAAGAGACCCAAAAGACATATTTTGCTTCATAATTATATGTGAAAAGTGATTTTCTTTTATATTAATTTATTTCTTTTAAATCAGAAGCATGAATTTGCTAGTGTAGATATGGAAATTCAAATTGAATTAGTGCACACATAGCCACCAAGAGATAGGCCTTCCTTTCAGAATACATCTTTCTCTCTATCTTTTGTTGACAGAATTAAAAGTATTTCTCCTTTCTAAACAAGTTACATCAATCTTTTCTAGCCAGCAAAAATCAATATTTAAGGTTCACTCAGAGGAGAAAAAGATCTCATTGATAAGGTTGTGATCAATATAGTAAATCTAGAAGTGATTGAATGGAATACTTTCACACAGCCTATTTAAAAACAAAAGAAAATAAAAGTGGGGTTTTAAGCAGTCATTCATTCTAAACTTCCCTCTAGCAGCTAAACAAACTTAGATGAGAAATGTATGCAAAGTATTATTAGGTGCTCTTGGAAATTTCTTTTTAATAACATGTCAGTGTCCCTTTTTCAAATGAAGAAAATACTTCCTCCATAACATTTCTCCTTTGATTCCAATCTTAGCTCCACTATCTATAGTGGAAGTCTTTTCTTGGTCTACAAGTCTTACAAAGACCACATACCATGAATAACCTTCTCTTACATGCAAACATTTGCAATTTTTTTTCCTTAAGTCAATTCTTCTGTGGCTTTGACCTTTCTACATGAAGCAAAAACACCAGTTGTCTTCCACAGTTTGTGATCTATTTTGGTCATGAGAAATTTACTTCTTTTAAAAGATACTGGGTAAGAAGTGTGCTATGTATGTGAGCTGAGGGAGCTGGAGGAAAGCTGCAAAATGAAAAGCAAGATTTATGAGTTAAAGTCATCACCTTGAAGATGTTTTCAAGCATGTGTGCCCCCACATCATAGGATTTGAAAGCTTCAACAGGGAAAGAAAAATTGTTCATTTTCCAAGAATTCAATCTAATATATTTTAGATTGAATAAATACTAGCCTTATTTAAAATAATTTCTAGCCTTGTAATAATGTTGTAAGAGAAACTTAACTTGCTGACTATATTCTCATGCTTTACTCTTCTGAAAAAAATTGAACCAAACCTAAAGGTTATTATTGCTCTTACTTCAATGCCTTTTTCTTTGTGAAAACAACATCGCTATTTATTTTGCTATAGACATGGCTATTTCTTGTTGATAGAAACATTTTGAAAATTATTCTATTAGTTGAAATAACAGTCTGGAAATATCAGACTAATTGCCAAGGAATGCTTTTGTATTTTTCTTTTTACCCTTGAAGTGCCATTTTAAATGGACTTTCAACTAATTCAGATCCATCTATTCACACACTCATCCCCTCACTCAACTGTTAGGGCTAGAAAGGACTTGAAGGATAATCTAGTTCCAAACCCCTGCCATTGTGTAGGGACTCCTCCCAGTACACCATCACATGCTGAATACTCGCTTACTCAGTAAAATTTCAGGAGGTTTGACTATTACCTTTGTTTCTGCTAACCAGCGATGAGGATCATTCAGTACTGTTGGTGTAAGGGATATTGCCTATGAAAAAGCAGGTGACAAAGAAAGAGATAAAAAATGGGAATTAGACATAGAAGCAAGAAAGTCTGTTCTGCTTACTTGAAATCCATCAAAGAAATACTCTTTTTATCAAGGAAGATTAAGTCTAATGCTTGACTTCTCTCAATACAAATATTTATCCCTCAAATTCCTCCTGCTTACCCAAGTTGCAGCAGCAACTTCTTGAAGTAAAGAGTGAAAATTTTTGGAAACCTTGGTAATACCTGAAGTACTGGGTAGAGGGAACAATATTATAAAGAAAGCTTCTTACCTTTACAAAAAAAATGCATATCAGGACTACAAAACTGACTTTTTTTTTCACATTAGCTGTCTAGTCAAAAATTCACATTCAGAACTGGCTTAAGTTTGCCATTCATTAAAAAAAGCAAGGATCTGCAAAACTTTATCCAGAATCCAAAAACTCTGCACAAAGTGAGGAGCAAATCCAAGAAGGCACAGCTCAATGATCAAAAATCTTGCAATTACAGCAGATTAAAAAATTTACTTTTAAAAAAGACCCATCTGTAAGGACACGGAGGAGAAAGCTTGTTTGTCAAAACCATTTTCTTAGAATTCTCATCTAGTTTTGTGCTGCAATACCCCAACTCCCTGTGTAAGTGGAGAAATGGTGTCAAATCAGGGGGGAGGGAAAAAAAAAAAA